>LUCH01000908.1:146582-160851 GCA_013368495.1 Paragonimus heterotremus | reverse complement strand
TCCACATGGTCCGGTCAATATTTAAAGTTTAGCAGCTTCACACCGGTGCAACAGAAACGAACACTAGTGAATACGCTGTTCACACGAGCACAGAGAATCGGTACTCACGACAGTCTTTCCGAGAAACTGAATTTAATCCCTTCTCTTCTAGATTGGTTATCCTAAGAGGGCTTGTGAAAAGGCGCAGTATACGGGAAACTAAATTCGATGAGATGAGCACGTTGGAACGAATAAGAATCCATGTGGAGCTGCATTTTTAAAGGAATTACACCGTACATCAAACAGTACAACGAACAAACAATTCAATTGAGCATAATCGCTTGGACTCAGAATCCATTAGTGCTCTCAATCAAATAGATCAGCCCAACGTTGTCACCTCACAATGTGAGAGTTGGTGATTTTTACAAGGTTCACGTTATTTACCGTAAGGTTTTCTTTGGAAAGCAGCTTGAAAAAGTGCACAGGAAATTGGCCTGAAATCACACAGTTTTCGTAAAATCCTATCCACGTTCGTTCAACCGTTGTTTTACACCGAATTGAAAGTAACCGATTCAATCCGCGAGTAGTGCATGCAGGGAGTCTTCGTTTGAAAAATTTAAAACATTGCGTTCCCTTAATTAGGTAACTGTCGACGGTATCACGTCGCATTTCACTTCAGTGCACGTGTTGTGAAAACCCCATTAAAACATGGCAGGAAGCAACTTTTAAGCCGTTATTTTAGAATGCAGTGCAATCGTGGGAGTGGTACGTGATATTGACAAGTTCTAACAAATGCACAACTCGCGGCCGGTGACGTTTGCTTAATGAGCTGGTTGCAAAATCATTGTCAACCTGTAAGTTGCGATTAATCCTGAGTGAAGTCCATTTTTGAACGTGCACGTAAATTGTCAAACGTATGACGAACAAGCAAGAAGCCGATCAGTAAGTCAGTTCGATGTAAGAAGCCCGTCAATTAACAAAAGGACAAAATTATTAAACAACCGGTATATTTAAATAGTAGTATTTTCTTCATCATGCTTATGAATTCAAATTTCACATTCAAATTTTACTCTACTTATATATTTATAGTAGTCTCAGTTTTTGTCGTGAATCTACCTGCATTATCCGTTCGTATTCAAATGCTTGATACACAGACATTTATATATGGTTTCCACAGTCTCTTAACTGGCCGTCAACACTTGAACTATATCCGACTTTATTGCTCACCTTTCGTTTTCCACCACACTGTGACATATTTATTTATATGATTAACAGTAACTGGCTACACATTTCACCGCCCCAATTAACCGGACGATTAATCACACTTCCGATGCAATCTTATTTGCGTCTGTAAATTTGGTCGTAAGTGGATGTTTATTTGGATTATTTAATACTATGATTGTAGAACCACGTTCGATATCACTAGATAAATATAGTTACATACGGTCTTCTGTCCTCTAACCATTTTAAGGACGTGTGCAAGTCCAGGTTACTAGAACGAATAATCAGATTCTCCTGTTGATTTAACACAGCTTATTATCGTTTTTAAAACTGAATAACCAACCATAACAACTGTATGTTTCATTTTACAGATGAATTCCTTATTTCATTTTAAAATTTCCGTTAGATTTCCAAAGCTTTCTCATACAGGCTTCTAATTGGGAAACCTTTTGTTTGAATGTACCAACATTTTTTCTCCAGGCCCACCGACTTACTCAGTCCATCCACCTACTTGCTATACACAGTAGGTGATCGCATGTTGCACGCTGTCCAACAGTACAACCAACCAACGGAGTTGGTCGAATCGGAGCAAGAGACTGACATTGTTGGTGTCAGAAGTCCGGCGGCTGAGGCCTCAGGCGTGGAAGTCACGTGAGTGATGATATAACTTGGCCAAAACAGGAATTGATATCTGGATCAATGAACTGTACTGATTTCACACCCACCTTGGTTGACCCTAGCCAATTAAGTGTGCATGGGAAAGATCCTCCCAAATGGCTTGATGACATCAACTATTCTACAATGAGAGTAGTGGGTATGGATGAAAATTTTGGATATCGCTGAAGGCACATGATTTTATTGGCACTCATCATCGCTTCCAGTGGAAGTTTTATAAGCCCTTTTCCTTTCCATTCTACCACATGCCTCACACGAACTACATCATGTTGGTCCAATAAACTGGAAATACTAGGCTGGATTACCGTGTGTATGCTACCTGGAGCGGTAATTAAGGCATGGAACATGTCTGAACACACTATCTTCAGGGATTATAAAGTACCGCTCACTGATGTGAGCGTTCAACGGAACCCTATTGTTTGTTCGTAAAAGTGAGGTGGGCGTTGTTGTTCTGCTCCTACTTACAGTCGTACCATCATGTGGCTAAATAGCTGCATGCTTATATATATATATATATATATATATATATATATTACCATAATCCCCGAACTGGTAACTCATCATAACCTCCAAACTGATAACTCATTCCATGCGAATCCACTGTTGTACTATCCGTAGTACATGTCCTAATTTGATAAGACTTAAGCCGTGAGTATATAAGACGTCAAGTTAATGGGTACACACCCGAGTTCCCAGGTTGATTTTGGCTGGTAATGCCTGCTTCACCAGGATCGCCCAGTCGAACTGAGAGTACGGACCAAGAGTGTAGCCACATTCATTTAAGCAATTCGTTGAAACTGTTTGGATAATTTGTTCTCTTTGTCGCTACAACTGTTCAGCTCGTCCGGATCGTATTCGAAATTTTTATATCTAACCAACGGTAACGATCAACTGCACAAGATGAGTGGGTCCAGCTGCTGTTGGTCGGCCTTCTGTAATTAGGTGTCAACAATACATAGATCAACTGCTCTTCGCTGTTATGGTTACATACTCAGCAATTACAGATATTTGATGGGGTGTGTTTGTATCCTGGCTCTTCACCTCACTTCATTTATGAGGTTCCCGAAAGTTGGGTGTATCCAGTTACAGAATCTGACTATGCCAACAATCTGGGCGCAACCATGTCTGAGAAGGGATCACACAAAGACAGCTATTTAATTCTATCAACCCTTAGTTTACCAAGTAGGAAATGTATGTTCAAATCACACTATGGAATGACGGACAACATTCCGTTTAAGGCAGAAACTAGTTGTTTCAAGAGGACTCTCTTTAGACCACAAGACCGTAAGGTCGGCGAAAATACCATGGGACTGGCGCGCCGCACGGAGTGCTTAGTTAAATGTAACAACGCACCGTACTAACCACAGTGGACTCGCATGTTCCCTAAAAATCCGTGTGTCTGGAGGCAAAGTACTGAGTCATTCAGTCAAAATAGTTTCACTTTCAACCAATTAGTAAGGCAGTCAAAACATTGATTATATCATGGTCTTATTTGCAAACAGATCTCTCCTATTTTATCCGATTGGCATTGTTTCAATATTCGCTAGTCGCTTTGATCTGTAATCAACCAACAATATATTGATCGAATTAACCAGATCAACTAGTTTCCTGGTTGTCTGGACTTCCGTGGTAACCGGTGAAACCGGTTTTTTGAGGTTGGTACATCAGTGGATCGTTTCATGACTTTTTATACACTTAGAAAAATGTTTCATCACAGGATGATGAAATGACCTATCTACCATCTTTATGAAGACGTCATGGCAACCCCCTACTGATCTGGTGTATTTCGCAAGGTCTAAACTAATCGGTTGAGTTGGCTTCATAGCATAGATCAAAAGTGTTTTTTGCGCCCATTTTTGCAGCTTATTCGATAAACGACACGTCTTTCAGAAAATTTCGTTGCACTCACGCGCTTCTTGATTAGTCAATCTTAAAGTTGTGTACTTCGCAAACAATTGTTCTTTCTTTCTCTTTGTGAATGATATCAACTCCTCTCTTGAACTTCGAATGACATTTTCTTGCTTCGCATTACTGGTTGATAAAATGCATCAAATGTACTTGTGCATCATCTAAACCATCTTGGTGTTGGGTTACGCTTTTATCTCGGACCTCAATAAACAATGCGACAGTATGATCAGTTGGACATTACTCGTTACTCATCAGTTTACACAAAAACTGCTCAGATGATATGATGCTAGCTGAACTCAGTCTTATCATTAGGGTAAGATAACGTGAAGAAACATTATTAGTGCTGATATGGAGTGACAGTTGGAAAGTAAAGGAAGTAATTACAAAACGGGTAAAAAAACCATTAAAATGGATCTATATAATAATGCATTGTTGGTAATATGTGAAATGTGGTTATCCATTGGAACCGCGTAACAAGCATTGCAAGTGTTTGATATCCTCTGAGCTCAGTTGTGACGAGCTGAGTCAATTATGGAACGGTCAAAGGGTAACTGAGTGATTTTAATTGATGGAAGGGAGTGTCTGAATGTGTTAAATATATGCAGTGTCAAGCAACATAAATGTTAGGGAGCGAATCCTGGTGGTTTTCTGTCACGGATAAATGTTCTGGATTGATTACATGCATTGGCTGCTAGGTGCGTGTACAACGCTTAACTGACTGGCAGTCTTTGTGTCGAGCATTGTGTCCGGCGTTGACTATCATGCACCATGTCAAACACTAATCGAACAGACTACTTTTATAGCTCACATTAAGTTGAAATGCGCGAATATAAGTCATCAACAACAAATCATGTTGAAATGCCAAATGCAATATGTGCAGTATGTGTACATGACAAGCCCAACTAGCGAATTGGCGAATACTCATGGACAAATTTAGCGGCAGTAGGGCGGTGATTTCAGCATGACAAACCCAGTAATTGGAAAATAGACACTCCGTTTCGAACAAGGTAAAGCAAGTCGTTACACACCACACGGACAGGTCTACTGCAGGAAACGTGACGGAGACCCCTACTGAAGGCCACATTCCTAGTGTTTAAGATAAACGCGTGCTCACCTCGTTCCCTGTCATTAGGGACAAGATCAATGAATATATGAAAAACCCACTACACTGATCACCAGAACAAGCGTCTTCTTCCGCATCAATTAGAAGCCGATTTACTTGCAGTCCCATGTTCAGAATTAGCCTCAAAGACAAGATAACTGTCCAACACCAATCAGTATGTTCATATTCTCTAACTAACGGCTAGTGTGCAGTGCGGTTTATTGGTCGATCCGTTAATAGCTATTTCCGACGGATTATGATACCTGTATCGGAGCCGGAGCCATACAATACATTATCAGTACCGTCGTTTCACAGCTTATTGTCAGCGGTCATTAGTTCGTAATTTATACAAAGTCCTGATCTATTAAATCAGGTCATTCAGAAGGTGAATGTCAACGTCGGCCGAAACGATCATTATCGATTGGCGTAGCTCATTATTTTGTTCCGAATCTGCTCTTCGACGTCTTCAAGAGGATCCGGCCTTGAGTGATTCACGATCTTCTCATCCACGTCCACGGAAGAGACTGATTTTGGTCACCGAACGCAACTCTATTGTGTGTCAAGTGCAGTATGGGAGGACTTTTGTATGGTTCCCAGTTACTTTGATGTTAAACCTTCAAGCTTGTTACCTCGGTTTTGCTATGCTATATAACCGTGTTTATCCGACGAGGAGCTGTCGAAAACATGTGCAGCCATCATTGTGCTGTCTTGTTCCGATTGCCTATCTGGTTAAGACCCAACATATTCACTTGCTACAAGTTGTTACATTGTTTCTGCGCTCTGTAATCACTTTGCCCTCACGTGGCTAACTCCAGAATTGATGGTGCGTCCGAAGTGTCGACGATTGCAGACTGCGAGTAACCATGTATTCAATACAAAGCATAGAGTATAATCGTGTATAGCTGAACTCCGACTATCGTATCGGAAGACAGGTCGCGTGATATTGGCATTTTGCGGAAACTCGCAGTAAGAAGAACGCTCCCAAAGTAGCAGCCTGTAGAATGGGAAAAATAAATATCTCTACGAATCCAGTACAACCACACCATCCGGCCAACGACATGAATCGAAAGCTAACATCGGCACTGCAACGCATTAGGGAGATGAGTCGCCTTATCGATGACACACACCTGGCCGATCAAGCTGATTCTCATGTAGCATACTGTTTCAATTTCAGCTACAATGTCGACGGCATAATGAGAACAGATCTACGTTTGCATCAATATCTGACAGAGCATATTCATAAGCGGTTATCAACGGCATTGTCAAAAGACGACCCATTGACAGTAACAAGCTTGAAGACCCCGGCTCCGTCGATTGTTAAACGCAACCCATCAACCTGTCACCTAGTTGACGTATGTCAAGTCGTTCAATATATTGTTATTTAATCGCAACCCGAACGTGTCGGCAACCACTGAAATAATACTCATCAGGCAACATGTGCCAATTTGTGTGTAAAGAAGGCGCTGACAAAATCAATCTGCGTATCATAGTACTGATCACTGTAGTAGTGCGTGAAATGTCAAAATCATTTTGGTTGTTTCGTTCACTTCCTGTGTTATGTATAGTTCATATAAAACTGGTTGGTTTTGGGGTTTTGAGTGCTGAGAGTAAACTGAACGATTAACGTATCACGACATAGGTCTTCTGCCCGTATTGACCAAGTGTCACAGCAAAAATAAGCGATATGTTGCGGTGTGTTAACATTTCGTTTCCTCTCACCAGTCGAAGAGATAAAACACTCAGCTTGTGTCCGACAGCCAGATAAACATAGACAGGATATGAAAACATACAACGACACCAAGTATTATGCCCTTAGCACCACGACAACCCAACGGGTTGATCCAACCACCTTTGTGCATTTAACGTCAACTGGTGATGACAACCTCAAACCGGTGAATCCGTTGCTTGAAATTTCGAACCATCGAATGGTGGTCACCTGATGGCAGCAGGTCACCATGTTGACCCAGTTAATTCATTTAAAATATTGTTGCGCAATCAGAACCCGAAGCTACTGGCCACTAGTCAAGCTATGCTGATCCGATCTCACTAACCGGCTTCATCTGCACAAAGATGGCTAAATCAACTCTTTGAGTTGCCATGGTATTCAGAACATAATACTGAATGTGACTATGTTTATACCCGTCCATCTTTAACTGTCTGTCGTATATAACCTGCATGTCTTACGTCTGCGACTGGTGAGAGTAAACAAATTGCTCACCTATTTCTTCTTCCTGCCGGATGAAGCTGCAAAGGGGACATCGTGTTTTGTGATTCTCAAAACTTGAGTAACGGTGTAAATGGGAGCTCAATGTTCTAAAATGCATCCGTGTAAGTGTAAGAAAATTCACTAATATAGCATACAGTTCAATAACTACCGTATCCACTTCTACGGTACATCAAAGGTGGATCAGTTAGTATACTGCCGACATCTGAAGACAAGTTTTCACAGTTCTTCGTGCCGCTATGTCTTTACGCCTGTACATTGAAACGAGTGGTTCGGCCAAACGAGCACGAGCTCACAAAGCTTAATATCTGTTTATTTAGTGAAATTTGGGTGTGAAAGTTTGCTTAAATTTCCTTATAATTCAGTGAGAACACACAATGCGATACAACGAATGCATATGTTTTTTATGAGTGTCCTCCAGAATCATTTGGTTCGTCTCCCCGATCCAGAGCGACTTCCGGGCGATTTGTCCTTTTTCTTCTTTTGCTTGCTTTGTGATCTGGAATCGAAAGGAACAGCTGGCTTGTTCTCCTCTCCGCTGGCGGCCAACTCGAGCTCCAGTTGTTTGCGATATTCAGTTACCAGCTGCTGACGTAACGACTCGCACGACTGATGATAACCCGCACGGATTTTGTCGTTAAGAAGCTGTTTGGTTGAGTGTTTGAGAACATGGAAAGATTAGCGAGATTAGATTAAGCAGATAGATTAACCAAACGATATATGATAAAATATGCCAGTATTCAGTCAAGTTAGATAAAACCCCAGTTGCTAGGTGACCAGTTACAACTGTTGAATTGTGACGAACGATTTGGCGAACTGGGCTTGAACATGATAAGGTTAAGTTAGCTTCACTGATAATTTGAAGAGGTTCGCCATGCCACGAAGATACTTTGGGGTTTCCTGTTTACCTTCGCATGCTTGCTGAATGATATGCTGCTTGTCATGCAGTGACATTCCCTACCTATTGAAGCGCGACAGGTAACTAGCAAATGCGCGGCTTGCCATCTGCTTTCCATTCGGACAGTCATCCCATTAGCGATCGTTTGTCCAAAGGGTTTTGTTCTTCGGCATTGTGTCAAACAATAATTGTGCCTTAGCCATTACAGTGGAAGTGAACAGTTAGCCATTGAATGAGACATGCAAAGTGGTACAACAGCGATGACGCACTTCGATATACTGTGCGGGTTGAGACGTCGGTTCGGTGATTGGCTTAGATGTACATAATATCGAGTGGAGAAATTTAGTGCAGTCTAGGTAAGTTGAACCAACGTACTGAATCCCGTAGGTGTATGAGATTCTACGAACCGTATTATTACGGTGGATTGACAATACTAATGTGGAACGCTGAAGTGGAGTGGTTAACGAATTGTTGTCATTAGACTCAGTAACTAATGTGTTTCAGCTTGATTTAGTACGAATCCATTCATAACACCTTGTCAGACTGTGTATTATTGGCCCCAATGACAGCAGTGAAGCTAAACTGTGCCCCTATGTCGAGCTTCAAACTGCGATGTTTCTCATTGTATGGACCGCGAAGTTCAGATTTGCAATCCTTACGTGTGAGGTGATTGCATCCGATGACGGATTTTAATAAATTCTAAACGTACATGTATGATTAAAGGAGCTGGTAAAGCTAATGTGGTTTCAACTAAGTTAAACTGAGACAACCCTAACTGTGTGCGTTAGGTTGTGGACTGTACGCGTTGAGAAAATTAGATTGCTCGCATTTGTACAGAGACAATTCAACAACAGACAAGTGGCAAAGACGAAAGTAGAGAAATTGAGGTGCACACAGTTCAGGCCGACATATTCACCAGCTGTGATCCAACAGGGTAGGTACCATAGCCAGCTCGCCAAAAAAATTGGCAGTCTATCCCAGCAGTTAGGTAAACAGTTTGACACCAGAACAAAAGCATCGCGAATCTACATCGAGAAGTTCGTGAACAATCTACACATGATATTAGGTGTATGTGTCTGAAAGCATATTGGTTGTAATTTACTTTAGAAGCGTCCTGCTCGACAGTTATGGAATTAATATTTTGGTGAAATATCACACTATTGAAAAACTGACAGTTTTCGACCTAAAAGTTTGTCATCTTTTTACAAAGACAAGAGAAAACACTTTTCCAACGGTCCCTATGAGTGCCTGTAAGGTCGGAACCCAAAAATTGTCGCATCTAGTGGCCTGGTCGTCCTTATTGTTATATCTACTAGATAATGACATCAGTTATATCTCAAGTATAGCTCCAGTGTAGCACGGTATCTGCAGATGAAGGCATGTCTAATCCGTACGTCTAGATTATTCCGAGTTACATAATCATTTGGCTGTCCGGTTCATTTCTCTGAAACAAGATCGGAATAAACCACCTGAGTCTAATCAAACTCACTGACAAGCCAGTCTCACCTGAACGGTCCTCAAAAGTAATGTGTAGCGTTTGTGGTCGGCGATGCGCTCTCTCTTGTCCGCAGCTTGAACCGCATCCCACTCGGCACTCAGTTGTCTGAAAATTTCCTGTTTTTTATCGAACCGACAAACCCAGTCTTGTGCATCACATGTTGACTGACCATATGCTTTCAGATACTGAGTCCCGATAAACCAGGAATCCGTGTGCACGTCAAGTGTTTTCATTGCGGTCAAAATGCGTTCCTGCTCCACTTGGAGACAGTCCCTTTGGTAAGCAGTCTTATCCGGTGAAGCTATGGGTGCCAGTGTGCGAGAAAGATCCGTCGGTGGTTCAAGTGTGTAGATAGTGCTAGGGTCCTGTTCCAACCCTACCATCGGTGAACTTGACCCGTCTGATAAAAACGTATTACATTAACTTGTTGGAGTCATTTTCCAGGTCAAATGATTAAATAACATTTTGAAAGACCATTTTTGCACTACAGTTGTGTTATTGACTTTTTCAGCAATCTGCACAGTAGGCGACATAAAATCCAATATTTAATAGTAGCAATGATAAGTGTACTTTACGCTTTTCGGTATTTTCTAGAAATCAATTTCCAAGGAGTTATTCACAAAACGGATAGTCGCAGCTTGAATGGATATGGGTTTGCTTGCCGAAACCCTGCTGAAATATCCATTAAGTGTTTCGATGAAGTGGATTTGCAATCGATTAGATATGATAGGAATCGTTAGACTGTTTTTTAACGATAAACCTGTAGGATAGCGAGTTTCATAATCCTTAGTACAACTTTTGTAATAACCGCTTCTTTTAATAAGCTTAAATGGAACAATGAGTAAGTGGAAATCATGCGGCATGCCAAAGAGTTATGGGGCTAAGTTTTGTTTAAGATCTGGCAATCTACAAACTCGCTGGTGAATTTTAAGTATGCAAAAACCTTTTTTGTTCGTTAGATGAACTGGTTAGTTGAGAACAGTCAAGTGACGAGGACTCCGTAGGAAAATTTTCGAGGTATTTTTAACGTATCAGCGTTGATGGGATCATCCAGTGATTTAGTGTACACTTACAAAAATTTCCGCAGTACATTACTGAATGCTTAGGACCAATTATTATACAACAAACTTTTCTTAAAAATTTTAAACATAAAAGGCCGTTTTTAGTTATTTGTTCATTTTAGAACTGGCCTGTGATCGACTGAACAATTATAACTAGCAACCAACTGTGTAGTTTTGTTACACAAAAGCTTTGGACCAGCTGATGTCAATTAATGCGGGCTAAACTTGATTAAAAACCACCTGAGGGCAGTAGACCATACGTCACAAACGGGTCAATGATGTGTACAGTAAATCGGAGGCAGGTGGAATACAAGCTCAAAAGTAAATCGCTATGGCCAATCAGATCCGTTCGTCACAGGCGAAGTTGATGTATAGGAAATCGGAAGAAAAGATTAATCCATCCGGCTGTCGATGAAAATCAGCTCCATCGATTCAAGACTGGTTGTCATAAGCCAAAAAGAGTGTAGTCATGGATGAACTTGGTTTTCACATGTCCGTTCATCTTTTGTATTACGTACTCTAGTATAACCACAAATCCTCAACCAACGATCTCAACACTTTGTAGGGCAGTTGCATCCTTTAATCGCGTGATCTGTGGCCTAGTCGTGTACTCAACCTCATGTTAACTTAGTTTCACAGACTTCTGTCCAATGCTTATGCCGGGGAGGAACCCAATTCCCCCAAAACACCGTTTTCAGTCGCCTTTGGAAAGGCCTGTCTCATTACTCCCTGACGTGACCTTCATCTTCGACACGGTCATGTGCCACTTCGCCTTTCACGAGCGTTCTCAGCCTTGTGCTAAGTCCTGGCATCCCGCCCATATGCTCGTCCTTTAATTGGGACATCGCTGTACTGTCTGGATCTTTGTCTGGCCCACGCCTGTCCTTGTTTTCTGATTGGTCATAAATCCTTTAAATGTGGTCTAGTTTGTGACCGGATTGTCCACGAGCTGAGCTGCAAGGAGTTTCTCTGTTCGGACTGTGCACTTTTTTTCTGTTTGAGTTGGCCAGGAAGTTACGAATTAGTTGTGCATACTTCGTAGTCAGTTGTTCATTACCGTTGAACCTCGTTCCGTTATCCACCGTTTCACTGACCGTTATTTTGTTGTCGTATATCGAGCTACAACAGCTTACTTTGCCACTAAAATTAAGTTTGGTTTTTGATTTTTACTTTCCCAGGAACGAGGAGCAGTGGCCACTGGACTAGAGACAAACAGCTTCCCGTCCAGTACAGCAAGTCGTTCACAAAATGTCACTGACAATGGTTTCATTCACGTAAAGGTACGCCATTCCAACTTAGTCGTGAACACTTTTCGTCTGCTCAGAAAGTAAAACGCACAATTTAATTATTGTTAATTCCATATTACACTGTATAATCAGGTTTCAACGATATGGGTAACTAGTTTCGAACTATCACGAACTGGTGGGATGAGCATGTTGGAAATGCTAATTGAAAACTAAATTTGAGAACTGTACAAACACGGTTTGTCCCAGTTAGGGACTTACCTCCCGTTGTTGATACGGAGTGGGCTGATAGGCTTTTTTGATCAATGTCACCGTCGGACACATCTTTTGACAAAGGTTCTGGATCACTCGCAGGCATTTTGGCCACCTGCGACTCCAGATAACGCGCACGTGAAAGAGCAGCCCTTTCAGCGCGACCTGGCTCCATTTCTTCCCATGCTTTTTTAATCATACGAATCTCAGCGGCTCTGTCTTCTGGTTTGGATAATATGATCTCGTTCTTGAAAAGGAGATGGAGAAGACGGATAATCAAGCTACCTTAAGCTTCTGTTTTGCACACTCAGTTATGTCCCTACCAAACTGATAATCCAAACATGCATATATACTGAAAGAACGGTTTCGTAATGGTGATGAGAACGAAGTAAGATGACGAAATGTATGTGTTGTAAATACAGCTACGGTCAACGAGCGCGTAAGTTGACCATAACAAATAATAGAACAGCAGTTAACAACACAACACGTAGAAAAAAAACAGATAACCACAATGAACAACGGACGGCGGAGTATAGACGGTTAACTTAGAACTTCCCGGTCAACCCAACCACCTGAGGCTAACTCATGAAGACAGGAAAAAACTGATATTCAGACACAGTTTTGTGATATGGCTCGGTCCGAAGACAACTTGATCACAAACTCGTTCAGTTTCATAAATGCGTATGACCGACAAGAAAGGAAGATCAAAAAATGGACCAAACAGAATTCCAGATACGACAGCGAGGCCCCAATCACAAGACAAGAGTGTAGGTGGAATGGTTGAGAAGGCTCGTGAAGAGTAGATAATCATCCTTTCCATTAATGAAAGCTGTTTAAAACGATAACGTGTTCTGTCTTTTGAAAGGCAAATAAAACGATCTTTTCAGAGAATTGGAGACTTCTCTGACTGTATGAGAAATCAGTATGAAAATAGACTTCGTAGAAGAAAAACTCTATGCTTCGAAGATTTATCTAGCACAACTTCACAAATGTCCTTTAAGCGTTTATTCTAATAGATTTAACGCTCATTAGTGTGTTTGTGTGAACAAACCGGACCTCGTATAACTGAGTCCGGGTAAGATATGCATTTGTCAACAGGTCTACTGAAGCAATCCACGATATCATCAAAACCCTTCTGATTGGATGCTCACACACACAGGAAATGAACACAACGCGAAAATATAACATTAGGAAATTGAAATGTGTTATCGGAATCTTGACAATCTGAATTAAATGAAAAACTCTGAAGGCAATTGAGTGCAATCAACAGATGATTAAACAATAGCTTAACGTGGAATATTTTCCGTTCTTCCTAAACCTTTGATAAGCATGGGCACAATTTGAATTTCTCCATTACCGGTGTCATTATTATCCACTCGAACAAAGCTGACGCGTAAACACTGAACCCCTTCTGTCTTTCTATTGATAGAAAGCACATATTTCTGTTCATGATTGCGTACTTTTGAACAATAATGTAGTTTCAGCTATCTCCATTTCTTTGTTTCGATTCGCTAAATTATTTGAACAAACGTCACGTAATCGACGCGGTCGTGACTGTTGCTGTACGTCAGCCGATATCTGGCGTGAAAACGTTGCAACTAGAATGCTCCATCTATTCCCAGTCAGTCTGTCCACTTCTCACTCATTGGTGTTGGAACTAGCCGAATAGGTAGACTTATGGATCAATTCACGCTAACCACGTCTTTGCTCTGACTGAAAGTCTATATAGAATGAAATATTACGGCTGCATGTGTGGTGTATGTGCGGAAGCAGTTCTTTCTTTGAACGCACCACCCTAACGCGACTTAAAAACAGGCACGCGTGAGCCACGTGACACTTTTCGGCATGACTGACCCAATGCCCATCACACTCCACACGCAAAAGCATCACCACCTCCCTCCTGTGAATTTTGATCTGCACCATCCTGTGAGAAGCTGATCTACGCAACTAATATGTACATTAGTGATGTATAGGCCAAGGATTCACACATATTGTATGCCAGTCGTCGTTCACACCATAATCGCTCGAACTGACCACCAAATCAAACGTCGGAACTAACTGTTCACGCACCCCTTTTACACACAGTGCATACTGCTGTAGGCTGAAATGACAGCTTCCATACCTGCTTTGTATTAATGGTGCAATAATCTTAGAACACGCAAGTAGAATTACGTAAGATGTACTCTGCAGAAACATTTCGACCGATC
>LUCH01000908.1:66022-135578 GCA_013368495.1 Paragonimus heterotremus | reverse complement strand
AGAATAGTCGGTACTAGGTCACGTTCACGCAGTGTTGTCTGGTTTCTCACTCCTAGGAGAAGTTCAGTTTAGCCAGGCGTTCACATAGGCATAACCTTAAGTTAATTCATGTTGGAAGGAAGGCAGTTTTCGTTATCGCAAGGTTAGAAAGAGTGTAACTCCCTCCCTGTTACACTATCTAATATGCATCACATTTTAATATCGTCGGTATGTAATCGTATAGACAAGCAGAGAACTGTGGGATTCGAAACAAAACTAATTTACGAATGGTCACACTATACTGCTCATGAGTAGTCGGGCTGGGGCACGCATTTAGGTACCGTGATGGTTGGGGGAAATACAGGAAAGAACACTGGAGTGCTCCTTGGTAAGAAGTACTGCTTTTCATGTATGGATTTGCCACTGGCAACATTAGCATCCTTGGCATATTGCTCTATGTAAATGAGTGTTCGTTTTCATGGTGATGTTGAATCAAATACCATGTGTGTCGATTTCTTGATTATTCGATGTTTGTGTGTTTTTGCAGGGCAGCATTAACAAGAAACCTTGCGGCGCATCACTACTAGCACAGTATCAATCGGAGATTTCTCCACTGATGGTTATATTAAGACAAAATCTTAGAGGTTGTCGAGGGGAGGGTGCATGAGAATTAGGAATCACTTACACGTGTTTCTATAGCTTCGTATGTAACCATCAGTTTTTCACTCTCTAGAAGATTTCAAAAAAGTTGTGGAAAACAATATCGATTGAGCTAACGGTTATCTCTATCCGGCCTTTCTAGACATCGAGTAAATTATCGATGCACGTGAAGTTCTTTTCAAATCCAAGATGATTGTTTTGCTGTAGTGTAGATCGAACTAACTGCTTGCGTGAACGTTGATCAATCAAGTTCTTCGTGTTCTTTGCAACAATCAACGAGCAGTGTGATAGGTCCCTATAAAAGGCCTCCTCGATGTGGTAACCACCTTTAAAAGGATATGACTTTCCGTATGTCTCACGCGCCTCAGAAAATCTTGTCTTTCCCAAGTGACAGACCAAACAACTGATATAGCGATTAAATTAGCCAACCTTTTTAGCAATAAAGCGAACATGAGATCAAACCATGTAAACTTACTTTCACGTTCACAGCTGTAGGAAAATTATGTGCAGCGCAACTGTAATGTTGTATGACGCAAGCTGAATTCCGTGTACGGCGCTCTAACAAGCACCGACTGGACTGCGTTTCATGCTCACCATCCTCCATGATGTTTCCATTTGCACTCATACTGTTGATGACCTTCCGACACTGTTTTCATCGTAAGACTACCTATGAATGTTTTTTTGAGATAATTCACTGCGGTGGTGTACGTAAACGTTCTCAATTCACTCCAACCCGAGCTGTATTAAAAACCCAATGGAGTAGCCTCAATTGTTGGCACGGAACAATAGCGGACGATCAGTATATAGTGGGATAGGATATAAGAATTCAACGTCTTCCTGATAACTTTCTGATAAGTAACGTTCAGATTCAGTTCAACTGAACACTTATCCTACAGCAGACTTTTAAGGGTTGCCACTGGAAGGCAAACGTAAATGTTTGAAATTGCGGCGATCAAAAACCAAAACGAACAGCAACACATGACTGTGGTGACCGTAACCAGTAGAACACCGTTTGTACTGATCATTGCGATTCAACCTTCGCCGAATTGCTTGTGAAGTCTACCAAATTCCTACAACTTGAAAACACGTTATTTCATGAGGTGGTGGTCCCTTACGAACACTATAGTCATTGCCCTTAGACACAGACTAAAGATGACCGGTCAAAATAACGGACAGGTTCGACTGAGCACGAATAATTTGTTTGCTCTATCCGTTTGTGACCGGATTACATACTCAGTCAGAAGGGCAATGTACTCATTTAAATATATCATTGCATTGGCCATATGGAGTAAACCACGGGTAATAATCGTTGAACCGTATCTAACAGGATAGCCACAGAGACTGTCCAGTCGAACAGAGGACCGCATCATATGTATGGAGTACACCGTGTCCTTTGAACCCGAGTGCAGGGCCTGACATCTATCCTGGAAATCCTAACTGACGATATCTGTGCAGCATGTGCACCAAAAAAAGACTCACACGTTTGTCAGACCACCATGTTTGGTCCCCATTGAGGTTAACTTTCTAATTTACCTACCTCTTGCTTCAAAACCAATTGTACTTCGCCTTTGGGAGGCTCCTGAGCAAACTAACGAAATTGTGAATCGTATTAAAAATGGGGTTTTCAACTCTAAACTTTAAAAGCAATTTTTCACAGAAATTAGCCCGTCATCAGCTGCCCTACTTCAGAACAGTGCATTACTTACGAGGTTGTCGTATTACGGCACCAGTTTTTAACTCTGAGGTAGGTTTTAGATTTTCTTACAAAACCAAGGGAACTAAAAAGTCAATAACAGGTTTCTCATCACAAGCGATGTTCATAGAACTGGTGACCGAGCGAATAAGCGTACTGTCTCGTAACGCGAAGGTTAGCCGGCTCGCTACCCCGTCCACCTCTACCTGATGAGTCCAAACAAAAACGAAACTAATCGTGGAGTGTCGGATTGAGGGTGAGCATTATGAAGCATTACAAAAGCAAGAACCTGGGAGTTACCTTCCGTGAAAAGTCGTTGGTCTTTCTCGGTGACTTCCTCAGAAAACTTTTCAGGCGCCTGAACAGGCTGACCCTCAAGCTTTAGGCAGACAGAATAACGAACATCCAGTTCAATGACATTTACATTCAATGTACTCTGGAGGTTTGAATTTTGAAGTAAAAGTTTGAGAAAGACAAGCCTGTCATGTGAGTATATTTATCAGGGGATCATTAATATTGTTGCGTTGCGTTCTGGTGTTGCAAATGTAACCTGACTGCTCTTGGAAATTTTGACAATCTAAATCCCAACTGTCAAAATTCAGGCAGCCAAAATCCCGAAGATTCGTAATTCTGACAAAATATTATTACGGACGATTCATAATCCTGATAGTACAAATGTTGATAATTTACAGGTTCAAGGAATGAGGCTTGGAAAGTAGACTTAAAAGACGATCTTACTCCACTCACTATAAACAGTGATACGTAAACTTTTTGTAAATGATAGACAGTCATGAACATAAAGACTGCTGAAAGTTTGTTCCCCATTTGATACGTCCACTCGTTTGCTTGAGACAGGGCTCACTAAAAAACGTACGTCAACAGGACTGATAAAAATTACCACACAAACTACTTGCCCATGAATGGTACAGTTTGAAGCTGTATTACGAAATGTCCTCACGATACTGTTCTTATACTGTCCATACTGGAGCGTGAATTGTCAAGCATCCAAGTTCAACTGCCAGTCATTTCTTCTACTTGGATTGTGATTTATCAATTGGTAGTGTAGATATTTTGATACAGACCCTTATGTTACAAGAGATCAATACTTTTCTCACCTTTTCTTTAAATTACTGTGGAACTTTTCCTGGGAAGGTTTGCACCCAAAAATCAAGTGCTTTCGTTATACCATACTTAGCCAGCCAACTTTGTTCACCCAATAGTACCCGGTATGCAAGTCATTTCACCTAGTGGATGTGTGACTGTCAGAGGTGTCCCATCTGTTAAATAATAGGAAACCTTCGACTAGACCGAGATCAGCATGTGTTCGGTACCACAAACGTTTTGGTAATAAAAACATGTCCCATCATCAAAATGAATAAATGGCAGCCAAAAACTACGGTGTCTTTGCTCCTCTATGTGAAAAATGCGGTAATATCATAAACAGACAGCGGTTCTTACGTGAATATTCATCCAACTGTTTTCTTTTCAACTCCTCTAAGAAAAGCCAGTTTTTGAGGTTGAGTGGCCACTTTCGCGTATCCACGTAAGCTTCCAACCAACATTGTTGAGAGTCATCCTCTTTTGAACGTTGCTCCGCCTGCGATGATTTCGGTGCACTGGTCGTATTGCCTGCGATCATTTCTTTGAGTGAAGTTCGTCCTCTGGGAGAAACAGAAGAAGTGCTGCTGCGGCTACTACTGGCACTGCTGTGTCGCTGCAAATTTTGGAGAACGCTAAGTTAGGTGACGGTCACAGAACCAAATAATGCAAAGTAATGAATAAAAAGCCCAGTAACGAGAATAACTCAATGGTACTGAAAAAACATCCCACACAAAGTCAGCAAAACACCAACTTACGGAACAATGTCTATTAGCTTAATGTATTCTGGTTTACAGTCCATAATCGCAACCAGTGAACCGGAATTCACGCAGTTGTTCAGACCAGAATGGAGTGGCCGAATCGTGCACGATAATTGTATTTGATGCTAGGTAAAACGAAACTTCAGAATCGACAAATCAGTCAGAAAAACGTCCGAACGAACAGCGTCGTGGACAGAAGTGTGTGATAAAAATGTGGTAAGTCCTAACTATGACGAATACTCTTTTTCTACCGTGTTATTGTAATCACAACTATCTTCCTGAAACTACCCGGTTTTTTCCAAATGCTCCGAAGTCCTTTAATTTGATTCATCAAAATTTGATATGAATAGGTTAGTCCTTGTTAAATGTTTTATTTACTTGCGAAGTTCTTCATCTTCTCATCAGTGAACTATGTGGAGGGGGGGGTCTATTTGGAACGGAGCCATACGGGACAATATTTGTAGAGAAAACGATTTTTGATCTAACAGTTACGGTAGCTACTTATTCCTAGAAAGTAGTAAATGTACACCTTATTGTCTCCAATAAATGCACGTTTCTTTTGATCAAATTGTATTTCTCGTATCCTGATGGACTGTCTACACAACACGGTGGTGCAGTTATTGGTAACCTACTAGGCCTAAGGCTAGCGGATATACTTTCACACATACCTGAATTTCGTCTGTCCGATACTGCAGCTGATGAAAACCTTTGTGAAAGCGACATGTTGATAGCATTTTACGCTTCTCATTAGTGTTCACTTGGCTAAAATTCCACTGAGCAGTATCTTTCAGTTTCTCGTAAACAAGACTTGAATGATAATTTAGTCCTTTATAATACTGATCCAACCAACAACTTGGCCGCTTGGGGGTTCAGTATTTGCAATTTTCGTCGTCTGCATCCACCGCATAAAGACGAGGCCTTGTATACAAACGGTCTAACTCATCCCCTCAAATATTCCCATATGGCCACCTACCATAAAATGAGGAAAGGTTAACATAACATTTGATAATACACTACCAGTCCTATAGTTTAGTCGATATGCAAAACAGGAGGTCAAACTCACCTGATATGTCTACTACTACGCATTTTCGAAAAGACTTTTCAAAGTTAACTATGGCATAACTATTGTCTGCCTTGGCTCGTTCACTTTCTGCAGGCGAATTAAGTTGACCGTTTTCAGCTAGACGTGTTTTCAGTTTGCCCACAATTGTATTCCATCGAGATGGTCTGTTTCCGTTATAATCTATCAGTTTATTTATCAGTGCAGCAGAAAATATCGGTGCCTACAAAAAGAATGAGTGAGCGTACACCTTTTACGAAGACGTATTAGACAGTGGCAAAAGATCGTGCACAAGGAAACCCGACGTTATCAACTCTAAGACGTATCTTGAACACAAGTCAAGTCGTGGGTCAGTCAACCTATTCGATTTGCTAGTACATCACCTGGGACACATTTTCCGAAATAGTATTCAGTGGCAGCCCTGGGACGCTGTTTGTGTGAAAGCGGTTGAATCAGGCGACTTGCTGCCTTCATGTGAAGCTCGAAGATGACCGATTCCATTGTTGTTGCTACCCCAAAAGTACACAAGTTCTAACGTTTTATGTTCACAACTAAAATGAACACACGGGATGGTAGCAATTAGCGATGTACGTCTCCTTTCGTTATTGGTGAACCGCACAGAAAGTAATCAGTTTATTAGATTTTTAGATAATCGTCCGTGCACTTTAAGTAAAGCAGTATTGATTCATCTACCGTTTTTACATGTGACCGTTTCGAATGTTCACCAGCTGCCGCTAGCTGTTCTTACAGGCTGCTAATCCCTTTCGTTCATGTAGACGAAGGTATCAGTTTGTAACATAATCGATTTATTATATGAGACTAAGTAGGGTCTCTAGCGTGTGGTTCTGGAAAGCTATTTTGTTCAAGCAAGGGGAATCAGTTCACCGGTACAGTTCTTTTCATGAAGTTCTCAAGATGATAAAATTTTCGCCATGGATTTGGAATTTCCTTGGTAGATCAATCTATCCTTGTATTTCAGCGTAAATTCCAATGCTGTGTAATCTACGTAAGCTGTCCTAATTTGTCAAACCATGAAATCTGTTAGTGATATACAATAAAATCAGCAATACTTCTGTGTCCATCTGGTCGAACCCCTCTTGCTTTTGTGATTGTTAGGTTGCGCATCTCCGGTGGATTTTTCTCACGTAGCACTCGTTACCATAGAACACGGTTTGTTGAGCTGTCGTTAGAGATAATCGACAAAGGTTGATAACAAACAATTGAAATTCACTACTTAGTACAGTTTCTCCAGTTTTGACCTGAACAGAATTCATCCATGTGCGTTGATGTTTTAATACGTTTTCAAATTCTTTTTTGGTGGTAAAAATCTAGTAAGTAAGTAATTTGACATCCCACTGAGTGGGCTGACACCACTGGGTATACCTCCGCTGATCGCAACTTTCTCCAAATTATTAGTTAAATTCGCGTGTGTTCGAACAAGATCTTTGAGAATTACTTTCGGACAACTCAGTTGCAGCACCCTTTCCTTCAACTTAAAGTTGCTGCTAGTACGTTACTTCATAAATGTCTTACATCTGTTGATATTCTACTGGAACTTGACTTAGTTCATGTACACATTGTCCGCTATACGGTTCACTCTTAGAGCCCTATCTACCATGATATCTTTAAACCGAATAGAAGATGGAAGCAGTAGAACTCGATGATAACAGAACATAAACTAAGTAGCCAGCTTTGAAGAGGTTCAGTATTCTCTCAGTCAGCTAGTCTCACAAATTATCACAATCCCCTTGGCATATGTGAAACATTGCATTAAACAGTCAAACTGAATAAACCGATAGAACTGCAATGTGCTTTCCAATAACACCTCCTCTCGCTCAAACCCATAAGAAAATCGTGTCTAGTGTTGTCCACACTTCTTATTAGAGGCAATAATGTTGTTGGCAAAAGTATGATATTCCACTTGCATTCTGAAACATTCGGTCACACCTGTGAGTTCTGTGATACGAGTATTTAAATTGAGATGAAAAACGAATCAGATGAGACACTAATCAAAGACCAACCATGTGTAGCTGTATAAGCCATCATTTCAGAGCCCGACCTAAGACAGTAGATTGAAATAGAGTGCGCAGAATAACAAATGTCAGTTCATCGTGAATAGCTTAAAACAGGTTAACATGAGCTAAGCCAGGGATACGTTCTTTTTTGTTCATCAGTATGTATGTCCGAATTTTAAATAGCTCTGACCGCTGCCTATCTTTTCGCATCAGTCCTGGGAAAGAGTTCAATAGAAAGAATGAGCTTTGACCGGTTTCTAATAAGATGTGCTTCTATCTCTCTTGCATCGTTGAACAATAACAGAAATTTTCGATTAGACGTGTTACAACAGCTGATAGAAAATATTAAAATTATATTATTCACTTTTGTATCAACTCTACAGAATACAATTTGTGATGAAATTGTTAGGGTGATATGCTCTGACGAGGTTCTAGTCTGAACGGTGCGATTTTTTCGGGCTTGTTACTGTGGCTGTTGCTTAATTCTAATCACTGTGGTGTATGACGTTTCACTGAGCAGGAACTCTGTTGTAGACCTTCGCACTCTTTGCCATTTGAGGAATCATGAAATACTGAGGAAAATCTTCACTTCGTGACTAATGAAAGCTGCAGAACTTCGGTGAACCTTAGTTAGAAGTAATCTTTTCAGAAGAGCCGGACAACCAGCTAACTTCATCCTCCAGTTTGTGTCACTTACACTTACAACAGGGTTACGAAGTGATAGTCCATTCGGCTCAACTTAGGCAAGACTACAAGTGAATGACGGGCGCATACAATGTGTTTCACGTTGTGCATTTTTAACTTAGTGCTGAATCATTTCGCTATGAAGAGCGTGGGTGCAACCCAACCTGCCGTAGGATGCACGACAGCAATACAATGTTGTTCGTGAATTAGTTGTCTGCGGAAAAAGAGATTAGTCGTAGCTTTCACCTGTATTGGTCCGACGAAGCGGTACACAATTTTCAAGGTAATGTGTAACTTTGGATGAATAGAGTTTGTGAAACCCAATTTCACATTTCACATCACTCTGCTCACAGGTTTGCAGCAATATGCCTTCATCTTATAATTTAACGTTACTTGTCTGTTCGCAACTCTTGTGCTTACTCTCAACCGTTTGATGTCAACATTTATTCCTTTCCCATACACTCTACATCGGTCATAAACAATTTAACTCTATCCAAATTTATTATTTATATTCTGATTCCTACCATAATCTACCACATTTGTTTATGTGTGTAAAAATAACGCACTACATATTTTACCGCTGAAATTAACTGGACGGTTTGTCACGTTTCTGCTGCACTGTTATATGTGTTTGTAAACCTGGTCGTAAGTTACTGTACATTTAAATCGTTTATTATTGTAATTGTAGAACCACGTTTGATAACAGTATATATATTTACGTATAGTCTTCTGCTCTCTGCCCATTTCAAGATATATATACATATATCCAGCTCAGACCGTGCATAAGACTAGGATACCTGAACGCATAATTCGAATCTTCTGACGATTTAACAGAGTTGATGTATACGCAATAAATAGAGGCTTTTCTGCTTGTGAATTTCACAGTAACAATGGATTTTGTAGTCATGACGTTCACCATTGTCATAAAACGATCATCGATTAGCTGGTGTATATTCAACAAGCAGCGGATCATCAGTCACTTTATAATCATCCAAACACTTACGCTGTATATGCTCGTCTTCTTCGCTTTGATCGGCTGTTTTTGGGACCCTGGTCGAACGGTTGTTTTTGTCAGTACGAGTTTTCCATCTGATTGTTCTTTGAGACCAGACCTTTTGAATTCATCACCCTCAGTGGAACTGACAGTAACAGAAGATTCCGGTATATTTGGCGCGCGCAATAGGTGGGCCAAAATACAGGCCTCTCCCTCACCTCGAGCTTGTGCAACTATTTCACCTCGATCCCGGAAGCGAAGAAGAACGGGAACATTGTGTGCAGATAAACGAAGGTGAACACTGATCAGCTGGTCACTGTTAACCTATAGGTAAATGAAAAATGTTAGCATACAGACGGTATACGTAAAGCATACTTACAACAACTTGTCGCTGAAACAGCAATCCGCTCTTATGCGGCACGTAGTAATCTGCCAGTTCTGTCTCCTGAAAGGTAGCACATAAGTGTCGTTTTGTTGAATGACCAAAGTGAGGCAAACTACTCCCGCCATCAATAGCTGGAGCCAAAATGCGAAGTAACCAGCTACCAGCGGGTGCAGGCCCTGGACCAGAAATGCCAAGCAGACTGTAGCCGTGTCGATTCGCTCGAAGAGTCAACCAGTTTGTCACAGCTTCATATATTGACTTTAATTGTCTTCCTGAAAAGAGCACCACATTACAGTGGAAAAGTTATCGACTTATCGACAAAGCACAAGTAGTTATTTTGCTAATACACAGTGTCCTGTACGATTAAAACCCCAACAGCCACCACTCCCTAAAATTCATGTTTTAAGAGAAAGTGCCCTATGTGTCAGAACCCTGACCGGGCGCAAAAATCTGGAGTCCAAAGGGCTTGCCGAACGGCCACACCACCTTACCGAGTCGGATGAGCGAACGAGCACAAAACACCAGCGGAACCACAACCAGATTAGCTGACTGTGTACGCGCATTTCCAGCGCAGTTACACGGCCACATCGGCCCAGTGCCTTGGACACAAAGGTCCATGATCGACAATCCGTAGCTGTTCACACACAGCTCTGTAACCGTTTCAGTGCTTGAAAGACAACGCTGGTCGAGGAACCAACATGCGCCGGTTTGCGAAGAAGAACACACTGAAATCATGGTATTTCTCAAGCCAATTCCTGCCATCAAGACAGTTCATTCACCAGACGATAGATAATAAAAAGCTGCATTCATCAACGAATCAGATTTACGAAGCACTAGAAGACAAATCAGAATCTAACAATACCTCCTCTGAATCTGAGACATGCCATGCTGGGTTTTTAGGTTTGACGCGATATTTTTGGACTCCGACGAGGAGTACTACAGCCACGCTATAAAAACAATAAGTGTCGCATGGCACCTCCAAGTTTTGTGGGCTCGTCACTGGGTTGTGCCGTTGCGCTTCCTGTCAACGTGTCTTATCTGGCTACTTTATCTATAGTGAAGGCAGCTTGTTACGTTATCGAGACCAACGTGGACAGTTCGTTCAGAAATACTATCCAGGTTGGGGTGTTTTGTTTTTTGGAAACCTGTTTCGTCTTGAAAATCGAAATATCCCTTTGTTTTTTGTCGACACAAAACGTTCGCATCATACATGTTTCGGGTGGGTGATTACGAACTAGGATAACATGTTAATACATTTGAGTACTGATCGAACTGGACAAAACAGAATAAAGAACATGGTGTTCTCTTTGCAGTAATCTTGTTTACTCACAAACTGATGTCTCTAGACCTGTACATACTGTAAGTGTAAATGTTTCTGATGCCAGCGGTTTAGGATAGATACTTTGACTTCATTGAAGGCACTTTGGACCTGTTAGTCTTGAGCTGAATGTTTTCGATCGCACTGTGTGTGTGTCTGTCTGTATGTGCAACTGTGTTTATGTTGGGTGATGCTGAGTTGTGCGGTTCTCAGTTCACTTTGTAGTGACCGGCGATCGTCTGGCTTCTCGAAGGATCCCGGCTGCAACCGTGTTTTCCTGCTTGTTTGTTCTGTGTACGCCTGCAACAAGAAGCCTGATGCGAACTCACTGCCACTTTCTTCAGTCGTGCAACCAATTGCACGCAGTGAATGCTTGCCCTTTTCTTAACGACTCATCTACTACTTCATTTTCCAAGGTCGTTTAACCCGAACCTGTTCGAGCGTTGTTTAACGCACTCGAAGGTTCCACGCACTTTTCGCTTGGCGCGCTTTTGAGTGCCGCCGAGTGGGTTATGGTCTATCTCGCCCTTCTGTTATTTTTCCTCTTGGTTGTTGCCGTCGGTCCCAGACTAGGCTAGAGTTAACTACTTATCATATTTCCAAATACTGCTGGAAATATACGGTTTGTTTCCAAACCCCATTGTGTTCTCCAGTTCGATGCCTGTTGGGACTACGTTACGATTGCTCTTCAGGAAAGGCGTATTAAATTGTCAGTGAACGCGGGTCTGGCACATACCCACTTGTCCACTACAAGTTAGTGGAGATGTCCTTACTAAACCAAACATTCCAGCGCCTCTTTTTATGGCACGACTACTGTGCAAATATGGAGTGTGTAGCTTTACAACGGACGCAAAACGTGTCAAATGATGCAACAATATTTTGATTTCATAGTCTGTTTTATTGCATGGCGCCATTGTGTTCACATAACTACTACGCTGTAACATTGCTGTACACGACTATCCAAAGAGAGAATTCGCGTATTCGTCCTATGTTGACGTTAAGGTTTTTCCACCTGACAAACTGATGGATGCTGGACAAGTATATGACATTGTACTCACTTAGACTCCCTTCTGAAGTCATACAGGTTACTTCGATTAAGTTAAACACACTCAAAAGCCTGCATGGAGGGCGTCTTCAGTCTTCAAAGCTTAATGCGTTAACCGAATCTACGACTGTTTATGACGAAGGTGCCTCCAGTCCAAACTTCTTTAACGCGGACAGTCTATTCGAAACAACGGACCTATTTGCTCACTGGCGTAGCAGTCTCGTGCGGAAAGAAAGATTGCGTAGCATACAGGACACATACATGATAGTGGTCTATCCATTCCACCAGTTGCAAACACGATCAAGCGTTGCTAACATTGGTGAGTTCGTACAGCCGGTCAACGAAAGATCCTAATTCCAGTCTATAGTCTGACCAGTTGAGTTGTTGAACCAACGGCACCGGTCAGGTTAGCGCCACTGAGAACGGTATTGAAAAGTACGTTTTGGAGTATGATTGTTAGCAGCGGAGTGACCAGACCCACAGTGAACTGCACTTCTGAAGACCACTTAGGTTGATTTTGTGTTTACTGAAGGTGAATGTTCATTGCCTTGTATCATAGAATAGTCAGCAAACCAACATACCCCCTGAACTTAATCAATCGTTCAATCTCACTTTTTACTCACACATTCTAACCTTCACTGTCACTTGCGTAAATATATGTCGTTTAAGGTTACTGTCCTCGATGTAAGGGATGTGGACATATGAAATTTTATGGCCACCTTGCAGACGTTCAGTTGCATGAGTCGTGCAACAGTACCAACAGAAGAAATTGGGTATGCCCTAACCGCACCGACCTGTTAACCCTAAAAAAACAGTGACATCACAGCCGTCAGGTAAAGTCACTCAAATGCGAGACATGTAACCAGCCAAGTGAATCACAATGAAACCCCATGCATACTGTCAACCCATGCGGTCATGACTTACGGTTAACCGGTGCTAATTAGGTAAAGCTAACTGAGAACGCATAGCCGATAAGAAATACTTGGAACGTAACCTACCGTCGTCATTATCGATTATGAGCAATTGGCACCCAGCCAGAGTAGTTTTGAACCTCAGAGCGAATCGTATGTTTCTTCCATGGCTACCTTCGTTCTCATTTGATGGAGTTACGTGTAGAATATCCCGAAACAGGAAAGATAACCATCCTTTGGTAATTCGACGTCCTGGACCGCCTTCTGTGGTATCAGCCATCAATATCGGTGCAGCAACTTCCGCATACGTGCCTGTGTAGTCTGTATAGGCTAGGTAATTAGCTAAATCTTCTTCGAACTGAATGGAACGATCGCGGATCAGCTGCTTTGTAAGTTCCACCCCGATCTCATTGTTCACATGGGCCTGCTTCAACAGAGTCATGCATTTAAGCCAACCGTCTCCCAGACGTTTAGCTTGAATTAGGAGACTTCGGTTCATCAGACTTGATCCAGAGTAAGATGGAGTGTTCCATGGCCGTAGTTCTGTCTCCGTCTGGCTCCGAGGGCCCTCATCCGGCATCAAATTACAAGAAACAATGAACCATGGGTCATGCAACCGCCTGATTTGTCGGGCTCGATACCCACGGTACACAGCCTGAATCCGAACGATAGCAATCAAAATATCTGGATCAACCGGTTGAGACCATCGCGAGTCTATGGACTCTTCAGTGAAACTGTAAAGGGTCACAGGGTGAATATCACAGATGATAGATATTTGTGAATAATTTTGTTTTGTGATACGCATTACAAAACGGTCACAGTTCGCTCATCTTTCCTTTGACCTAATCTGACTTCTACTTAATAAAGCATATCCATCAATCTGTGTTCATGTCCTCACATATCTGGCAGAGATTGAAGGTCAGGTAGTAACCAGTTTAAGTGACAAATTTTCCTTTAATTCTACTACAAAACTTTGTGATTGGTCTAGTACGTAGGAATTATCACCGAACAATTAAGAGGGGTGTTGTAGCTTGTAAATGCAAGGTCATTGCTTACCGGAACATTAAAAATTAAAAACCAAAAAACGGTGTACGTATTTCGAGTGACTAAGCCAATTGTGGTGGTAACATACACAAGCGGAATCCAGTAAATAGGTCTGGATTTTTTAGTGTTCTGGCGCAGTAGGAGGAACACACATGTACAGATCTCGGCTACTAAACAATGGAACTTATTTCAGTCACAACAAGTGAACACATTTTCATTTTCTATTGTTTTGGTGTATGCGAACTAAAAGTTAAGGTCTTTATCCCGTTCTGTAAAGCTAGTTTGTAAGCACACTCTTCAGCTCGACAGATTCCCTAAAAGGAAGTATCAGCAACGCAACAGAACTATATTCCAAGTGTCTGTCCACTTTCATCGCAGGGCAGGTGGAAATGACATTTATCTAATACAGTATACTGGTGAGTGGTAGGGGATTTGGTTTATTTCAAGTTGAACATCACCCACAATTGATCGCAGCTGTCGCATTCCCATAGACTTTCCAGTCGGCCCATTTCGAAAAGAAGCACTAGACTCGAGTTTCGCCCTCATTAGAGCTCGTCAGTAGTGCATATCATCGCCACTGCCGGGACTTGAACCACGGACATGCTGTTCATGAGGCAACCGTGTTTACCACTGCGCCATTGACCTCACGTTAGGCACGACCGGATTGTCATATGTGAGCACTCAACCACTTTCGCACTACTGACGAGCTCTAATGAGAGCGAAACTCGAGTCTAATACAGTATACTTCATCGATTGTATAAGATCTGTGTTTCGGAACGGACTCCACCTGTTTAAAAGATCGGAAAATCATTTCAGAAGATTGTAAAGTCGCAAAACAATCTCAAACTTATAACCTTGTACACCATCAGAATAGGCCACTCTCCATTTTCCGACAGAATGAATCACAGGGATTCAAACTAGGGAATGGATGTACGTCAACCGAAAATAAATGCACTCCAATTCCTTAGAGAATGGCCACCCAAGGAGCTAATTTTAAGCTTTCACTCCACGTTGAAGGAATGATCACCTTTGTCTAAGTTGATATTCACACTACACATAACTTGTTCCAGCATGTTCACACGCCTCATCATTCAGCGTTGGTCAATGACTACGTTGATCGTAAGTGACAGTAAGCGATATCAGAAATGGCCATCTCAGGTGCAGTAATACCGACATGTACAAACCTGCCAACGTTAAAAAAACGTTTATCTGTCTACGTTGAGACTACACTAAAGACCTTAAGTTTTCTTCATTTTCACAACGATTGGCATCTGCGACGATCAACATGTGGTGGAGTTACTACACATAACAGTAGCAACACTCAGTAACACTCAATGATAGCCAACGGAGATTTCATCACAAAAACTGACAGGCGCATGACATCAGGTGAAAACTGGACAGACCAGGGGAGCGTGGACTTCCAGCCTTGCATTCATTCAATGAATCTCAGAAAAATTGTGGTACTTATTGTCAGGGCAAGTGTGCAAGTTTAGCTCGGTTAAGATCGTAGTGTAGCGAAAAGGCGTCCAATAAAGCACATTCTTCATTGTCCAACACTCTAGTTCACATGCTACGCGCGCACTCTCTCGCGTTTATGAGTCAGTCTTCGAGAACACAACACCCCCAGGTTTCCGCTCACACATCGAGTGCACTTCGACCCGGTTTACGTGTGTGATCGGCGCTTTCTATCCGGGGGTTTTCCGCCTGCCAATCTTCGTCCTTTGATCCGATTTCGTTGAACGATGGCTTGTCCGGTCGCTCGTGTTGTCCTCCGTCCATCCACCGTGGGCTTTGACTGTACTCTACAGCCGTGTCGAGATATTCCTGCGAGTGTTGGAATAATCAAGCCTCCGATTTCGTCGTCCATTCTATTTTGCATGCCATGTCCCACATGTTGGTCTGATCCGGTCGAGCAGTGGCTCATCCGATTGCCCCCGTTGTCCGCCATCCGTCGGTTGCGGGTCTGTCGACGTGCCTTCCCCCCAAATTGACTCACTCCGCCGCGTGTTTGAATATTCGCACCTCCGGCCTGACATCCCACCACAATAGGACGATACCACGGACATTTGGCTGTGCGTCCACGTTGCCTGTCGCATCATTTCCTGCCCTGTTCCAATCAGGCATCTACCGCATCGAGTCACATCCGTTTGAAGCAGTTCAATAGGTTAATTGTCTGATTTCAACCGCAGGTGTGAATGCATCTGTTTGGATGTAACGAGCGATGTAGCAAGTGAAGCAGCACATCACTGCACACCAGTCCCTTGGGCTCGGTCGTCACAACAAAATAATCCAGAAATGCGTGTCATAAACCGTATTTGGATGCGAAAGCAGGCCATTGAGTCTCTGATTGTGTTCCCGTGCAGTGTGACGGTGATTGTGTGCGCGATTGCCTGGTGTGACTTTTTCTGTGACCTTGACATGGTTTTTAGATGAGACCCAACTGTGAAAAGTCAGGGCTTCGTCTGGATTCAAACCAGCGACAGAAACACCATGCCTTGACATGGTTGTTAGGCTTGTGCGCTATGTCGATCCAAGGTGTTATTCTGACGAAGCCTTCAGTCCGCCGCGGTCCACCCATATCGAATAGACCAAACAAAAGCAGCCAGGGGTTACGTTCACATTGTTGTATATCTCATAACTCACTCGCTATGTGTACTTTGTCAGGTAAGCACAAACCTTCGGGTTCTCAACAGAACAGTATTTACAGTTGAGGCACTACTGTCATCCGCATATGAAAGGAGAATGTTAGAAAAGATGTCCTCAAACACCAAGTGTTCTCATCGCCCTGCGAGTGACCATGACTGTCGGTAGTCGAGAAACTTGCACTATTCCTCGGAAGCTTGATGCTGTTTACGATGCATTTACTGCGCACACCAGTAGGCGGTGTCAGACATCAAGATCTTAGTCACTATATATTCAGGCTGGATTAACCCCACACTACGAAGGAGGCAGAAGTTTGTGCCATTATCTTCAGGTGAGGTCCCCCAAAGAATACACATATATCTTGTCACCTCATCGACCAAACTTCCGAGTCAGAGGTTGCTGGACAGTATCCAAGAAAATCCTGAATGAGACAAGGCTAGCACATGGTGAGCCTCAGAGAGAAGACGACGGTTGCTTTCTCTAGTGGGTGGTTTATCCATCAGAAGGTGCTCGAGAACGGGTTTTTTTTTTAAATCAACGATCATATCAATTCTTCGGTACTGGTCTATTCACGCAGCACCAGTTACCGAATTTTGTCCAAACGCCTGAGAGTTAGTAGAGGTAAGTCTGCGACTTTTGTCGGTGTTCATGGTATAACCATGTCACACTTATCTCACGGAAAACCAGCTCCATGAACAGTTCTCCGTCACACCCTACTCGATACCGGTAAGTGACCGATTTTGGGTTCTGAGTCACATCAGTACGCAGTTTTGGCAAGCATCTGCAGCCTGACCGGAAGTTCTCAGAACTAATTGTGCTGATGCAGCCAGTTAACTCGGCAACGGTCTATTGCACATGTATGGTATTTACTAACTAGTTATCAAGAAAACCCGACAGCAGGTGAATGTGAGTGACGTCAAGATTGGGGCCAATCCACAAAGGTGGCACCGCCATTCTCTTGATTAGATGTCTGCGTGACAGTAAGACACTCGCAAATTACCCATTATGTGAATGAAGCGCAAGAGTGAATGCGGACGAATCATAGGCTCGTCATGACCCATTTGTTTATTGATGCTTGCAATGCCGTAGATCACCCAGCTTACGACGAAACTCGGAAGGTAGTAGGCTGAATCAAAAGACAGAAACTCCATTGTCAACGTGTAGTCAGCGTTTATCCTTGTGACGCCCTCAAACTCGCCACAGGTCAAACGGCAGATCGCAGCAGCATAAACCCTGATAATAAGTTTATCACCGAAATCGGAAAGGACAACCATTTGCCATATTTGACGTCTGGCTTACGGAGCTTCAAGATGGCTATTATCCTACAGGCATCAAATGAAAGAAACTTGGACTGATCAACTACCGCAGTTCAAAAGTAATAAACCTCTTTACGCACAGACACACTTGATAGAACATTATGCCACGCAGTTCACATGATCTGTTTGAATAAAAGTACGCTCAAATAGTTCAAATTCATCAAATAGATTCCCATTCAAAATGGTTGTCCCCTATGTTTTGTCGAAGCGCAATCAAAACCAAACCAACTTCAATCCCACCGTCACAACAGTATCTCGAAGGCCAATGTTACAAGTACCCTTCACTTATGACGATGTGGTACTGTAGTCATCCTACCAGGTCTCAAGTCGTACAGTCTAAGTGATATTTACTGTCCCGATCTGCATGTATGGTAACAAATGCATCGGCCCGAAAACCCTTTGCCACATCCGAACGCGCACACACGCGCGTTTACCACCTTTATACAGTCAATTGGGATGCTTTAACCGAATGTGGCTAGATACGATCAAAGCAAAGTCACGCATAACGTGATTAGACCCGGATAGAAACAGGAAACAATCGCACAAGTGGGCGGGATAGAACACCGTCCTAACGAACGCTACTGCATTAAGCCTATACACCAATACCAACAATAAAAATTAAAAACACTGATTTAACGTTTCCATTGATTATCTGTGAGATATCTCTATTTCTTAGTGACTACTCGAGCAATCATGGTTAGGAGTTACACTATAGCAACCTTGATGGGACAAACAATTAAATCAACCCCGGGTCGCGTACGTACGTTAGCTAGGTTTTTCCTGTTGCACTCAACAACGCGCGTGCCTTCAAATCGGAGAAAAAGTCGAGTGACAACACTCGACCAATCAAACCTCATTTATGAATTTACCAGTGCATACGAATTGTAGCGCATGGGCCATACAGTCAGGGTGCTACATCACCAGAATCTTAAAGCACATCATTAGATTGACTCTTGAGTACAAAACTGGGACCACGAAAATCACCATAAAACAATTTCTCGCATCTGACCACACAGCAGACCGCTGTGTTGTTCAACAGACTGCAGACATACGCGCTTCTTCCGAACCACTAACCAAACATCTTAATAAACCAACTGTATCCTTAAGCAAACGGTAGTGAAATTAACACTACCGTGATAAGCCACTGTACAAAGGCTGATCATCAATTACATTTTTATTTTTAATGTCTTATCTCTTTATTGTCGAATTCTTGTTGTTTTCTGCTGTGTTCAGATTACCCTTTCTTCTAGTTTGTTCATGTGAATCGACTGTTTGTATTTCTTTCACTTCACTTGCTGGTCGATAAATGTTCTCGACATTTGACTTACTTATTTGCTTATCACCGGTCAGAACTCACATCATTTCGTCGTCCATCTCGTTTGTCAGATCAGTGAGAATAGAAGAACTACAAATATTCAGACATGAAACACACGTCTGAGTCAGAAATGCTAACTGGGGTAAGCCCGTTGGTCCGGACTTAGAATTTTGTACCCTGCTCCGCACCTCTGGAACACTGTATATGCCACTGGGTACGTGCAGTCAAGTAGATGAGGGTTTTCGTTAGCTAGCTGGTCAGCAGGTTCAGTTTTTTTTACATGAAGCCCCCTACGAGGTTAGTACAGAAGCAGATGACAGCGTGTCATATACTAACCCGGTAACTTGATGTACGTGGGACGATCACTAATTTTACGTTTTTTCTCTCCACATTAAAACCTAATTTCATCTGTTCAGTCTGTCGCCTACATATCAACGGTGTTTAAAATGCTCAGAGCAGCGAGTGTGTGAACATAGCAAAGCAGTTCCAGTTTAGTAGAAAAGCAACACCCTTGTTATAGAGAGCCAACAGTGTTCCTATTTGTGTCTCTCATTGTGCCACAAGCAGGCTGCGTTTTCGCTGGTGATCCTGTTTGCAGGTCGTTGACTGCACAGCTTACCATAAACCGGGTTGGCCTGTGCACCCAAATATTAAGTGTGGCTGCTCCATTCGCACCGTGTGATACGTTTACAATCGTCGACGGCATACAAGATATCAATGTGAATTCACAGAAATCCCCATTGGTGATTGTAATACCATTATCCGTCAACGTACTGTAGCTAGAAACAGTTGATTTTGGCTGTGATTGGGTTTCAGAGACCGGAAGTGAAATTGGGATGTCAGTAGTGAAACTAAAAGAACTTCTGATCTGATGTACCATCGGTATACAACTGATGGTCAATGGTGTGAAGTACAGACAGGCAGAAGTTGTGGCAATGGGATTCCAGCTGGGAATTATCTTAGGCTGTATATTCGTGGGAAACCTGGAACATTATTCGACACGTTCAATCGCACCCTTTGATCTATTAGCTTTAGGTTTGAGAAGGAGACTTATTTTGTTACGAGACGCATCTCCTAACGAAGCAGCAAAGGCCAATCACGTCATATTGATTGATCGATCCGGCCTCGAGTGAACTGATATGTTTTGACTCGTTCAGCGAATCAATCTTACTCAGTTAATCAGATTGCAGCTGCGCGACTGAACGCCTGTACACTATCTGATCTGTTTTCTCGAGTTCACTTTCTGATGCCCCTGTAACGTGATTTGTTCTAACGCTTTGACTGCCAGATATGATCGTCTCGACTGATTTGCTACGCATCTTGTCGGCGATGTGTGGTACTCATTTCGCCCTATCAATTCAGTGCCTCTGTGGTCCTCCCAATAAACGCTTTTGCCGCATCTATTCTCTTTCTCGGTTCTGGGTTTAAGCGCTTGAGCACTTACCACAGGGACGATCCAATAGATTGTCAGTTAGCGTTAACGGAAATATTGGACATCACGTAAACTGATCGCAACTGTCCCATTCTCATGGACGTTGCCGTCCTTTGGAATACGACGGATGCGATCAGTTGTGATTGGTGTTCCATTTTTGTGTAAACCAAAAGCCCTTATTACTCATCAGTGATTCTTCATAAACTTTTGTTTACATCGATGACTAAATGGTCATATTCAACACAGTATTTACCGAAAGAATGCCTGGACAGGTTAGAAAGCAAATGTTCATGGTTCTGTCTTTGATACACAGAAGAGAAATCTCATGCGTTATGTGACTCATATGGAGCATAACATTTGTTTGGCGGACATGCTAGACAATGAACTTAAATTAATCAAGAACTTACACCATGATCACGGCTCTTCAGAACGCTTTTGTGCTGTAAACGTAGGCGGACCGCTGCCACCAGTCCATTCTCTCAAACTGACTGACTATATATAAGTTCGTCGACTACTCCACAATTCAAGTTTGTTTCAGATATGTCACTAGCACCATGTCATGATTGTTGGTTGAATACTCCTCCGTATTTTGCCTTTCAACATTTAACTTCTAATCGTATTCGCTATTATTTCTTGTATATGGCAGAAGAGTACGTACATGTTTGCAAGGTGTAAGCCCCTTGATATAGTATGTTTGAATATAGACGTAGCTATTTTTAATAGTTAGGTCCGTTTCCCTCTCCCTTCTTTTCTTACTCTCCTCTTGTATAGGTTTTTTTCTCTTCGTGGTTGTGTGGCAGTTAAGCATAAGTGTGAACCACTGATGTATTGCTGTCTATGATGATGATGATAACGTACAACATGTTCAAGCTCACATCAGACATGATGACGTCACTGTTGTTTGACTTCAGAAACTGAGATGAGTTTGAGTGACAACCGATATTTCACATTGTTTTATATGCACACATATTGTAGGCAAAGCTGCCGTTTGGCAACTACTTTCATTTACGTCCTGACAGATTTAGTGAAATTTAATAGACATAGGTAAATACTTGCTGGCTGACCTAAGAGGTCATTGATACAGTTTGAATGGAGGACCTCACTCACATGAAGCATGACTTTGGACACCTATTTTAGTAAGTTGTCAGGGCAACCTTCCAGACATGAACCATAGGTGAGCATAACTCTTAGCGTGATTGGCAAAGCATTTAATGATTTATGTCACTGCAACTGAAGCTGTATTCAAACATTAGATATGCAGCCAACTTACGGTTTATTTGCAATATGAACTTGTTTTTCTGTACCTAGAGAGAAAAGCGAATGGGAACTTCTTTAGGCTTAAAACAGTATGCAACATTTCCACCTCCACCTCAAACTGATATGGCAAACAATCAAAGTAAACAATAGTCCATGTCGCGTCTCAGGTATGTTCCATGCATCATCATATCACAAAGATTCGTTTCAGACTGTGAGAAGGTATGTTTTTTCCATAAAAGAAAATGGCAATTTGTACCGCATTTTATTTCACATCTACCTGTTCTGGAAAGATGACTTCGTTCTGTTTCACACGAATAGAGCCTTGACGTCTGAGGTGGACCGTTTCAACTTACAGTCTCTCAGTAAGACGAACTCGAGTGAAAACAGCTGTATTCAACACAATACTGTTTTATGATGCACTACAACATCATTTGAATTGGTGCTGAGTTCATAAATATGTCATGAGATGTGGCAGGTTACTCGCATTCAAAGAAGCACCAGTCAACCTGCTCACATACTAATCACAATGGTCCAGACAAGGTAAGAACAGACATGATGAATGAAGTCGGATCCTACCAGATTTAATACCTCCTACTACAGCGAATCAGCTAGAAGCCTTTTCAGAATACATGATTCTTGCCTAAATGGGAGCTAATCATGACAAGAAGAATTGCCAGATGGATTATTCACCAGTTTCCAAAACATTGTTAAACGCATTCACATAAACTGAAGCTTTAAGAATACAATAAATACACCCAGTGAGGGATTATTCTTTTGGAATTAACAAGCCCTATCCACCCATAACAACTGGTGTTTAAAAGTACAACTGCGTCGATTCACTGTCGCCCAATGTGACTTCGATATCTCAGTTTGCAATAGCCAGATCTTACGAAGATGTGAACTATCAATACTATCCCTAAACAACAATGCAAGTAAATTTTTACAAGTAATATCTGTTCGTCAGTGGTCTTACATAATACACGCTCAAATGATTGCCATTCTAAATAGTGAAATCACAAAAACGGACCTTTCGGTCTGAATAATTTGTTGGTGAGCACTGGTCATTCTGTCGATAAAGTAATATAACGCTATCCGGATGAAATAGTCCAGGTTCGGTGAAGTAATTTCCTTTCTGAACAATAATTGTGTTGATTTGTTTGTTGATCGTTAGACTCTGTTAGACTCTGTTCTGTCCTACCGATAATTCTGTATGTTAAAGCAGACCCACATTTCTCTCACAACTTCCAAAGCCAAAGCAGATGAGGTGATTGTGAACGACAAACAGCTAGAGCGATCACGAAATGTTTTTCAAGTACTATTTAGGGTGCTTATTTTACCAAACGGATTACATGACCGGGTAATTTTATATGGTCCAAATGACTGGATGAATTCCATCCATATCGTAAGTTGTTCACACTGGAACACCTTGAAAAATGACGGGTTCAAATGGAGTGAATGCCATTTTCACATTTACTTTTCATCGCATTTGTGTTGAGACGTTGCCTACAAAGAGAAACGGTTTCTGTAACGTAGCAGAGGCCCAACTGGATGTCGCTCTTGTGAGTTAGGCTGACTTTCTTTTTCCAGAAAGTTTAAGTACACATCTGTTTTGAATGAATCCTCGAACCTTATTTTCAGCACTCTCGGACTAAACTCAACAGTTAATAATCAGTCTAGTCTTACTCATCGCTTCACACTAATGTACGGTGCAACCGGTGGTCGGCTTGGAGAGGGCACATGTAACAAGTGGGGATACCGTGTTCAGTGTGAAATTCAATAAGTAATTTTCACTAGCTTGTTGAAGTTGAGTGCTAGTCCGATAAGAACCGTAGAATAAACGATATCTCGTTGTATGACCATCTAACAGACCGCACACCATTGAGGAGCCAAGGTCCAGGAATATATTTCATGCTTGCCAAATTAAGGACGAAGATTGAAATCGGCAAGTCCAGATGCCGACGGCCTTATCACGGTTATTTAAACCCATTGGAGTGACATGAGCAACCCATGTGGACATCTCCCAATTCGACAACCGTATTGCGCGCGTTAATCTGGCCGTATATATTCTCACTGGTGAGCAGACTTTTGTGATTTTTGGCGCTGTCATTCTGAATGAATATTGTACAGAACCAAAAGATGAGTGCAAAATCGAGCTAATGCTCACTCGTGTAATCAAGTAGATTGAGTTGATCGAACCTACTGAATCGTAAGCAAGGGCAAGGCTACAGATGCACTGGCTTATCATGAGCTACGAATCATGCACTCTCGAGGGTCTCAAATAAGCTTTGTCTGTGCATGTACACACCCCAGGTTATAGTAGTCTAACTACGTGCTCGACAGATTGTGTTTAGGGTAGCCTCACTGGCTCAATCGTCCTATAGTTCGAACTGTCCGGAAATCATCTGAATGCCACTTTACATATTACCGCTACCACTACTCAGTTCGTAATCCTGTAATTATGTTTTTTTCATCAAACCAAACTGTAATGACAAATGAGCATGAATGTGCTGCCTCAAGTTATCTTCAAAGATCTTTACCATAGATGCACAATCATTAAGAACATGTACTTTAGTAAAAATGAAGCTATATTGAAATCTATCCATGGCACTGCCATATATTGTACAACGTCGTTAACGAGTAGGTATAGTGTGGTTCAACCAATCGAATACAATAGGACAGGTCTAAGTAATGGGAAATGAAAGCGACGAATGAGAACACGGATATGAACTGTGTAAGATGGATCAACAAACAGAATAATGATTCATTCATATGAACAATGTGGATACATGCCACTGATACCAGTAGCTGTGTAGTTTCATATAACCTGTAATGGTTACTCGGAAATAATCAACTGTTCAAGTCAGGCGTCTTGTGCGATTACATCAACACTAAACTTATGCGACTCGGTTCCGATGCAGTATTTTAGTACGCCTTCTGTTAGTGTCACGCAGATCATAGCTCTGTCTCTTGACTACTTAAATAGCACAGACAATACCAGTTAACGTTTCGGTCCTCAAAAGTTGACACTTTGGAAATAAATCGTTCTCCGATTAATTAACCACTCGTGGTGGCATTTTCATGCATCAAAATTCAGACGTTTGCTTACGCGTTGACAGAGGTTTGGACTTTGGTTTGGGTGCCACTGCTGCAGAACTTGAAGTGCCTAAGAAAGAAGGATAGAACGCAAGTGGAATAATGTAATGACAAGAGAAAGATATTAGTACACTTAAAGAACGTAGCCCAGTTGTTTCTAGAATATTCAAACGGTCTAACCTTTATACTGACTAAATGGTCACTTTGACAACATATTCAATCAACCAGTGACTGTTCTTGTAAGAGCGTTTGTCAGACTATTCTCCTACTTGGCTTGTCTATCAAATACGAAACCAAACGTGCGCGGGGATTTGGTGGCGCTGCGAAAGAAAAGATACACAATTTTTGACTTGAAAAGTCACAGAAAAGATATTATGTAATCCTAAGTAATACAAGGTGAAACTCTAGTCTAGTGTTTCTTCTCGAAAGGGGCCGACTAGAAAGTCTATGGAAATGTGACAGTTGTGATCAGTTGTGGGTGATGTTCAGTCTGTCCACATCAGTAATGAAAATATCGCTCAACAAGTCAACGGTTTCTGTGATTTCAATTCGGAGAGAAGTCCTAGTCGAGGGCGCATTGATTGGATTTAACAGGACAGTTACTGTGTTCCTCCTCGAGACGATCGGACAACCGGATCATTACTCACAAGCGAAGGTGGTTGAGCGTTCACATGCGATGATAATTTGGCCGTGCCTAATGTGAGGTCAATGGCGCAGTGGTAAACACGGTTACCTCATGAACAGCGTGGTCGGAGTTCTAGTCCAGGCAGTGGCAAGGATACTCACTACTCACGAGCTTCTCTGATGAGAGCGAAACTCGAGTCTTGTGCATGTTTTCGAAAGGGGCCGACTGGGAAGTCTTTGGAAATGCGACAGTTGCGATCAATAGTGTGTGCTGTTCTGTCTATTTGAAAAACCAAAAATCCCCCACTACTCATCAGTAACATAGATGATTAAACCGATTACCTGGCGATCAAAATGTGGTTGAACGGTGGAAAGGTTTAACTCAGTATCTGCTACTCTCCCTAGTGACATCTCGTTTACCGTGGCTCTGAATGATCATGTAATCAACTGTACAAATCAAAACATAGATGTACGTAGCAAAAATTATAACTTCAGAGGTTAGGCCGATGGACAGAATAAGTTAAGCTAGGCAGGCAGAATAAAAATGAGGGAAACCTGGACCTAACGTTAGCCCTGCTGCCCGGAATACCACAATTGATGTAGCCGCTATTGCTAAGAGGCAACCGACTAATTACGAAAAAGACTCGTCCACCCATCGTTGTATGAAGAATTTACAACACCACAAGACGAAAGTGTTCTCTATCGCATCCGCTAAGATCTCTTATTTCGCATTAGTTAACAAAAACAACTGTGTTGTGATATTAGTTGCATTTAGAAGATAAACCAATGACTCCAGTTTCATGCATCACCAACCGTTTTCCCAAATGGTTGAAACGTCAGGTGATCATATAGACGCTGCCTGATGTTAACCAAATTCATCCGTGTCTTAATACCTTGCATGGTTTCATAAACCATCGTACATCCTTTGTTTTTCGGAGACAAACGGGAGGCTCCGTGAAGGCTGTTAACACACTTGCCATTCAACAGTACCATCACACACTGCGTGATCAGCTGTAACCTAAATATGCATGTGCATCACGACCGGACAGTTCTAATTCTCATAGTCTGCCATTTCCGGTGTTCTGTTTTCTTCATCATCATACTAACCATTGACCTAGCCGAGCATTTTCAACCCTTCCGTTGTGCTGATCTTTGTTTTGGATTCAATGCTACACCCAATGTTCCTACCGCGGGGCTCATACCGCGAAAACATTAGTGTCCAATTCCCACTTACAATCCGTTGGAAGTGAAGTCTTTTTTTCAACCTGAAAATCAACCAACAACACTGGGCAGATTCCATCCAGCCATAATGCACGCCTCTGACACATACTATCTACAGGGCTGGAATTGTTTTGTGTGGTGTCCGACCTGCCAGCAACCTCAGTACTATTTCTTGTGTTGGTATTTGTCCATCTGCGTCATCCCTTAAGCACTCGCATTAGAATATCCCAATGTAGGTCACAATGGTTGATCTTGACATCTTACCACTACACAACGCGTAGGCAGTCATCCTCCAGAAAGCATCACATAATACTGTGATGTATGATCAAACCGGAGGTGCGAGTATTCCAACACTCGGCGGAATACCTCAACGCGTGGAAGGTGTGCCCAAAAGCTCACAGCAAGTGGATCGGGGACAGCATGGCCGATCGGATGAGTCATCCCCCAACTGGATTGAACCAACGGGCGAGAAATGACAGGCAAAATAGGATGGACGACCAGATCGGGGGAACGGTTATTCTAACACTCGGAGGAATATGTAAACATGGTCACAGAATACGGTTACAGCCCACGGTGGATAGGTTACGGACAACAAGAGCGACCGGACGAGCCATCGCTCAATAAGATCCGACCAACAGACGATGAATGGCAGGTGGAAAACCTACCGATAGATGTCGGTCACACACAAACCAAGCAGAGGCGCACACGAAGTGTGAGCGGAAACCAGGGCTATTGTGAGCCGGAATTTTGATTGATAAAAGCGAGCGCGCGCATAGCATGGCTACCAGCGAGATGAACAGTAAAGATTGTGCTTTAGCCAACGCATTTTCGCTAACGACATCAAGGTGAGTTCTGTATATTTTCTAAAGAACTTTTAGATATACGCTCCGGAGTGTATATCCATCACACACCGGATGATCTTTTAACTGGTCGACTCCAACTCGTCTACACGATCTGTTTGAACCGTAGTTCACGTTCGAGGTGTATTTTCTAGAAATTCATTTAGTGCTAGTTCTTCTTTTTTCAGTGCTATCCGTATAAATAAAAAAGAATGGAATGTGACTGATACTAATTGAGATTCACCGTTATGCATCGACATAACCTTATGCATGTCACCGCCCTGCACATTGAATATGCGCTAAGCCACCCAATTAACATAAATGCTTACTTATTTGATAGACACACAGATTTGGGGACAGCAATAACAAGATAACTTCTATGTTAACAGCAGTGTGCGGATTCAAATAGCCCTCACATGTAGTTATGGGACTACAGTCTCATAACAAATGCTCCACAATTACGTACATTGATTTGAGGAATCATACAAAGAACTGCTCCATCGACTATGCAGGGAGCTAGAAATATATGGAGGATTTCAATTATGTATGCTATCTGTCACTGGAAACTTACCGATTGAACTGTAAGTCACACAAAATGGGTTTTCGGTGGTCAAATCCAGTTGCATGACTCTCCATGCCAAATTCATCTCTGGTGTCCCCAAACTTCCACCACCTTCACCACAAAAATGATGAATTAGATTCAACAACGTTTGACGAAAATTCTGAAATCGGAAACACATGTAGGTGATCAATGTCACTAAGACGTTAGGTAGGCAGATAATCTGTTTTTGGAAAGTTATTCACTAAACTGCGAAGTCGAATTCAAAATATTCATGTATTCGAGGTCACGCCCTGACCTGTACCGAAGTTTGCATTCAAGCGATTATTCCGGAGAAGACACAGGCCACCGAGGGGCACATCGGGGATCAAACAGAATGAGCCTACTATAGTAGAATTAGTAAAAATCAGTTTAACTTCCTGAGAAAAGTGTTTCATTTTTTCTCTAAAATGTCTACTCCACTGAGCGTAATACTGCAGATTACATACCCGTTTAGCCTGTACACCAAGGATAAAATCGCGGACCTCCTGCTGAAGATAAGCTAGGAAACCGGTAGTAGATTTGGTTGCTTACAATGTGAATTATAACCCATAGTTAAACTGGAAATCAAACGGAAGTATTATGACTTGTTTCTTGAAACCCATTGTCCAAACTGGGCTAAACAGCAAGCCACTTACACTTCACACAATAAGATCGAGTAGTGCGGTATTCATTCAACTTTAACTTGCCAGGTATATTAGCTGGAATTGCTTCACAGAAAATTCAGCTCTTATTTCAAGAGTCGACCACAAATGCTGATCTGTTGATATATTTCAGAGTTAATTAGAACGTGAGGTTGTATAAAATGGCTTCAAGCGACTTTGGCTCTCACTTGCTCGAAAATGACCGATGGACAAACCCTGCTGGTTTATTGCTGACTTGATTAGTGCTTCCGATGCACAGACAGCTCAACATCTCTAACAAGATGTACAGCTGATTCTGGAACACTTAGTCGGTCCCAAATGCTTAGTAGTTCTTTATTTGTCGTTCTATGGTCTGACCTAGAAACACTGTGAACACAGGGTCTGCCTACAATGCCATTAAAGAATGTTAGCCATGTTTTGATAAAGCATGTGTAGTCTTTAAATAACAAGCGACTTTTCTATCTAATACATTACTGTTGTTTTAGTTTGAAACACTGGATTCCCTTTAACCACTTCATTAGAGCAGAAAGGACACATATATTGCGATATGTTAACATTTCATTTACTCTCATCAGTCGCAAACGTAGAACAGGTCATTTATATACATCATACAGATAAGGACAAACAGGAACTAGACACGCATACAAGCACACCAGGTATTATGTAATCACGACCATGGCAACCCGATAGGTTACCGCAACCACTTTTGTGCACATAACCTCGGCTGGTAAATTCGGATGAACATCGCTTCACAAAAAGCTTCGGGTTTCCATTGCGCAACAATATCCTGAATGAGTTTAATGGGTCAACTTGGTGACCTGTTGTCATGAGGTGTTTAGCAATCGATGACGTTAGGTTTCGAGCCGTCAGTGCAACAAGTTGAGGCTGGTGCGTCATGTGTTGTTTCAACCATTAGGGAATGTGTTCGGTGACTCGCAGAGATAGTTGTCGTAATTACGTAATACTTGGTGTGTTTGTATGCGAGTCTAATCCTTGTTTGTCCTTTTCTGTATGTTGTATATAACTTGTATGTTTTACGTTTGCGACTGATGAGAGTAAATGAAATGTTAACATATCGCAATATGTCTTCTTTCTCCTCTAATTATGTTGTTGTGGTGACTAACAAGTATGGAGTTCAACTGTGAATTTCATTTTCCTGTGTAGGTAACTTATTCGTCGGATTTTTGGAGTCCCTATTTCTCACCCTTGGTCTGACTGAGGTGCCTACCTAGAAATGGTACAAACAACTAGTGTACTTGTTACTACTGTTCCTTTTATGATATGCAAGTTACTCACAGCGTCCGGAATCAGTGGTATAGTTGAATAGGCTCGTCTTACCCGTGTTCCTAGTGCTCCGGTTTTGTCACAATCATCTCTGGTCCAGTTGTTGCGTAAAAGAGATTCAACCTCCGATCGCCGGTTATAAAACTCGTTCACACACAAACTCGCGCGCTGGTTTTGTTCAGCATCGGGATCCCGTGCGATGGCAGCACTTATGACAAGATCCACTTCTTGTTCAGGTGATGGTATCCAGGTGCTTGTTGGTGCTTCTGTCAGAACAGGCCAACTGTCCGGATTATTGAGCGATGCAGTGGCTATTGCAAGTTTATATAGACTATTCACGAGTTGGTCCGCATGGTGACGTATACGCTGAGGCAACTGGGACAGTCCAGTCGACAACACACAATCTTCATCACCAAGTTGTACTAAAAGTGAACCCATGTTACAGGCAGTTCGGGTGTTCTGACCACCTTTGGCTGAGCTGATCGGTTTAGCTTCGCGCGCCGCGGGATAGGAAAACTTTTCATCTATGAGTTTATCATCGACGACAGGACGGTCAGTGGAAGAATTGTCTACTTGAGGCATGCGTAGAGCGCCAATCACCGTCAAGTGAAAGCCCAAAGGCGAGTGAACCATGATGGATAGACAGTGTCTACCAGATGGAAGACAGACAGAAATGGCTCGACAGCCTGTGACATCAATTCGCTTCAAAGGTTGTCCTAAATGATGGCTTAACCAGTGGGAAGATTCAATAACCAACGTTGCTGGTGCCGGTGGAGGCAAGAGGATTGAGCTGTTGGTGAGTTCACCTGTCTGGCTTCGAACTGGACGCGAATCTAAAAGTAGGAAGTTCTTCATAAAAATAAAAACAGCATGGCTTGAGGGACAAAAAACGTACTACTCAGTCCCCGACTGAACAAACGTACCACGATCTGCAACCTCGGATGAACGTTTTAGAGGTTCAGTTGAACTAGGTGGTATGGTCAGTTCTTCTACATCCGGAGCGAAAGAAATTCCTCGAGAGCAGGACAGATGAGACTCCTTGCCGCTGGGTACTGGCCAGCGACTGATGGCAGATAGATGGAAAATCACTTCAGACGGGTGCACACAATCCACAAAGAGATACTGACCGCGTTGAAGTGGACGTTCCATTGCGTATCCAGCTGCCTACAATATAGTTCATATAACCGCTTCTACATTATCATCATATGACCAAAGAATAGAGTTGAAAACTGGAAAAGAATATATCTGTGGTCTGTTAACTGATGTCTCAGCTTTAGGAGGCTAGAGTGCATTAAATTTACAAAAGCTAATTTACCGAAATTGGAGTGATTTGCAAACATCTATTTTCCCATATTTTCAGATGTTGCGTTGATGCCTTTACCAATGACACCCGACAAACGTGTGCCAACCGTGGTGTTAGCAAGTCCCCATCTGCTGTGTGATATGGACTGATAGACGACATAAGACTCGTGCGAACTACAAAATTTTGATGGGTATGGTGGTGAACAGCCGTCAATTTTCCACAGACTTTCTAGTCAGCCTCTTTCCAAAGTGGCTGATTGGACAGTCTACGACAAAGCGATATCTGCGATTGATTGAGTGATGTACAAATTATGTTGGCGCCAAACATTTTGTTTACATCAGTCCCATCCCCGCCTAGTGGTTTTCAGATCAGACCAATCACCACCGTCAAAACGCACGAACTAACAGTGACAACCCTATTTCGACGCGACTCCAAAGTTGCACACATAAGACACAGCCAATCTATGATATTTCAGTATAATTGCGACCTCTAAACTCGACATGCGAAACACAGAAATTTAGAGTTGTCAAATTTCCTTACTGTCGTTCGACTGCTCAACTCCTGTCAATCAAAACTCACTATGGGTCGTAACAAGAGTATGTGTTACTGACAAGTTCTGACAGGAACAAAGCTCAATCACAAAAGGGGCTCACTGAGAACTCTAACGAGACGCAGAAAGTGAGACCAACTACTGTGATTGGCATTGTACCTATAAACTAAAGTTCCTTAATCTTATGGTGTGTTTTGCCAGGGAGTAAACAACAGATAAACACCAAAGCGTTGGAATGAAACCTAAGCTGATTACTACGCTCACTGGTTTCTGTATGTTTTAGTTGACCTCCTAATTTATGACATGCAACTCCGCAAAAAGCGAAGTAAGATATTTCATGTCTTGATCTTTTGCCTGACCTGTTCTGCTACCTTGGTATGGTGGTCAGGCTTGTGTGCTGTTTTGATCCGGCGAGCTATGCTGACTGCCACTTTGGTCCTTCTAGGTTCAACCATATCAAGTTGGTCAAAGAGAAGCAGCCAGACAAAGAGGTAGATGCGTTCGTCGTAGATGGTGCCAAGGTGTTGTGTTTTGATTCGGTTTGTATGCTTGTTTCTGTGTGATCTGATTTTGCATGCGTGCGTGTATGTGTGATAGTTTTGTCTGTGCTATATTATTGTTCCTGTGTGATCTTGCTGTGACTATTCAGTCTGTTCTAGGTAGTTGTTGCGCATGTGTGTGTATAGGCGTCACCTGGTGCATTGCAGTACAAGCTTTCGAGCCACATTGCTTGGTCGAGGGCAATAATCGTTCTCCTACCTCTGGGAGTCCTGACAGTATTTATAGCCCACGCAAACGGAATACTGTACCGTATCGGCCGTCACACAGGATAAACCGGGACGCCTTATCTGCAGCATATGGCAGAGTGGATAGGCGAAAATATGCTACTGCCAATCACTCACCTTCATACTCCCCCTCAACATGATTCCTCGAGCAGATAATGCTTAGGGCCCGGGGACACAAGGCGCTCTGTTTCTAGAACATGGGATGTGCGCACGTCGATTGATCGACGCAGCTCCACAAGATAGCCAGAATGGTGCAGCATTCTGACCGCGATGGACCTGCGTCTCTATAAAGTCGGCGCAGCAACCTTGAGTGAAGCAGGGCTGGCTGACCAAGCTAAGTCGCGGGACGCATGTGCCCGGTACACCTTCTACCGGATAGGTTACTCGACAGACGGTGCTCGGGAGCATGTTATCTGTTTCGCAGTCGCTGATCGCACCAACGCTTTAATGATAGGCGAAACGTATGGCATCAGCCCTCGAATGCAGTCCATGCTCCTGCGAGATAAGTGTGCTACATTTGTTAGTGTTTGTGGCCCAACTATGTGTCTCCCTGATGATACAAAGGACAAGTTCGGTAATCATCTGTCTGCCATAGTACGGTAGACATTGATGAGTGACCGAGTGGCTTGAACGCTGGAGTCGGGCAGAATTCAGTAGCCTGACCGGGAATCTCTGGACTTTACGTCACTGGCTTGTGTGCTAGCCCCAGTTTATATGTGACTGTCATGGAAACGGTCGCTTTTTCAGGACTCTGAAAGGGGACAACGTTGAGGTAAAGTACCGAACGGATGAGAGCTAGCTGAATATCCGGTGTTTCGATACCGCAAATCGGCTGCATACTTCAATGATGCGTATGCTTCTGTTTGCAGATGACAGCGCATTGTTGGCACATAATGAAGGAGAACCGCAATGCCTGGCGACGCCCTTCGTGTCTGCGGCATTCGAGTTCGGATTGGATATCAACACAGGTAAGACATTCTCAATTTTTAACATCCTCCGGGCGGAGGTGTCTATGCACCTTCATCCCAAATTCGCGTTAATGGAGATGCTTTCAGCATCTACACAGATTTTTGCTACTTGAGTAGCAATCTGTCTAACGATCTGACCGTGGACCGCGAGTTGAGAGAATGTGTGGCAAAGGTTAGTGTTGCTTTCGGACGTCTCGAAAAACGTGGTTGGAAGAAATACAGCCTAAAACCGAGCACCAAGCTCTGTGTCTATCGCTCAATGGTGCTGTCTATACTACTGTACGGTAGTGAAATGTAAACATTGTATCAGCGGAACATGCGTTATCAGAGACGCTTCGGTGGACAGTGTCTGAGGTGTACCTTGGGTATTCGATTTTCGGAGATAATTTCAAATACTGAGGTACTGCGGCGAGTGGACACTAATGGGATGGAAGCTGTACTGATGCTTATTCAGATTCGTTGATTAGATCGACTCCGACGAATGGGCAATGACCGTGTTTCGAAGCGGCTGCTGTACGGACAATTGGAATTAGGTATGTGAAGTCCTGGTTGTTGAAATCGGAGATACCAGGATGCTATGAACGTAAGTCTTTTAGGTTGTAGAATTAATTTTAGATATTGAGAAAACTTATCATTGAACCAGACGGTCAAGGAAAATACGTTTTGGACGGACGTCCGCGAGTCCAACGAGCAGTTATTACGCGGCCGAGAACGAAAGCGCGCGGTACGCAAGTGAATCATCAGTATCGTCGGTTGTAATGACATGACTATGCGGCGTTGCGATGTGTGCAACCGCGAATACGTTGGTCGCCTTGGTTAAGTAGGTCATCAGTGTACTCGTAATGCTTCGTCGACGAATACACGATGAGTGGCTTAGGCTCAGTTAAACCTTATCAGCATATCCATTTTACTTTTGTTAATGATTGTATCGACCAAGACCATTGTCGTTTAACAACTAATACACTCCTCATTTCAGAAACTTGGATGTGTGCGGTCTTCTATCCATTCTTTTTTTCAACTTTGCTGGTGTACTGTATGATGAGTGGTTTGCTTCTTCTTTTCGTAGTTCAACCTAAAGTTAGTTTTTTTATCGTTAACCTCTCTAGAATGCCCTAACATGCACTCGTATACTGAAGTGTCTCTTTTGTTACATTTTACATGTCTTTCCGCTCACTTTAGATCTTGTCATTGCAGTCTCGCTGTCTGTTTATTTCCTGAGAGATAACGGTTTCCTTTTTGTGCTTGCCAATCAGTTAACTAACCAGCAATGGCCGACTGGACACTAAGACTTCACTCATACACCTACTGGTCTTATTCCTTTGGGTTTACACCGGATACGTGGTGTTTGGGTGGAACCGCAAGTAGTGCAGCTCAAGCCATTTGCGGTGATGATTGAGCGCAAGCCTTCTTTGGCTTCGATCATTGTATCAGGCTAATCCGTTTCGGAGGTCACCAACCACACTGATATAGCCTACTGGTATAGTTCCACTTACTAATTGTCAGCCAACGAAGTATGGGCCACTGATGACCAGTTTGCAGCTGCTGCAGTGGTCGATGATATATTCCGAATGTAGGTGGGATGCGTTGAAATGTCAAGCTTGCTGCGCGGGAAGATACTCACAACACGTTTGAACAACCTTTAGGAGCGTGGACAATAGGTGTATGTCTGTTTACGCATGTGATCTGCAAACTGAACGTATACCACATTTTGTATGCTTTGACTCAACTAAATGAGTTAAAGTATGATGTCTCATTATCTTCTAACTCAGGCCGAAATTCATCGTGCAACAAAATCACTTCCCTACTAATCCAGATTGAGTGGTTATTGGACACTGTGTAAAAGTGGTCTGTTCGAACGCCGACCAAAATTAAACCGATCTTGTTCGGCTTGGTTAAATCACAGTGCGATTAAATCACGTTTGGCACTGATACTGAGTGATTACATATTTACTTAACTAGCCAATATGGCGTTGTTTGTTGGTGTGCTATCAAGATGTGGTTTATCGTACTGAACGTCGATAAGTTAACGAAACAGCAAGGTGACTAACCCGCGGATGATCATTCACTTGACAGGGATCCGGTAGTTATCACAGATGAAGCACACGAAGCGCTGTGTCAACCACAAATGCCTGTAATTTCCAGTGCAAATCTATTGCCAACTGTGAAGGTCAGTTACGACTATGCTATGTTGGACCTTTTACAGAACAATAGTTCTGGGAATTGGAGACTTCCCTGACAAAAACTGCGGAAAGTAGACTGCTGTGTTTGAGAGGTAGATAGCGCCTTCACCTTGCGTGAAATTTGCCATTCAATTTTGTAATTAGAGTGGACTTCTACATCTGTCAGAAAATATTCATTTTCTTTCTACCTGATCCGTTTGGTTTGGTGATACCGCTTCGTTCGATACATGCTACGTTGTCACAGCTAATCCCAATCGATTATCTTCGCCAAACGTTAGACACCTCCCAAATGCAAGTCACAACTTGAGTTTAACCGCCGTTTCCAATACTATGGTGCATTGTCACAATCCGTGACGTTTGATATTTACCAAAGCCATGGCAGTCAGTTGTGTTAGACATTGTTTTTCGTCCCTACAACTGTTGGTTAGCCTTAGACTGTTTTCGATTCAGTTCGTCGCCATTCATGTCCAGCTAACAGAAGTTGATGGTATATACCCATTACCAATAAATGGCATAAGAACCGAATAAACCAAGGGTAACGCGGTTTACTCCCATTTAAGAGGGCTATCATTCTGCCACCGGTGAGCCCTACAATGGATGAAAAAAATTTGCTCCTTGTTTTGAATTAGGTTTGACGGAAACGTAGGACGCTACGTTTGTTTCAAGGATTACATCAATTGTACGAAAATTGGACTAACGGTTGTGATTAACGAGCAGATTCGGGTTCGTCAACTGCGTGGCGTACAGTCGCTGAACACAGTGATGTCACAAATCCGTAGTCGACTCGACTGAGTTAAGGTTTCATACTACATAGAAAAAAGAGTTACAAGTTTTACCAGACCACATCTAAAATTTGGCAAGTCGGGTTGAGAATAAAGTTTACCTGCTATGGAGTACGAGAAGAGTAATGACAAAGGAAGTACACATGTAGAACAGTCACATTTTGTATCATGCGAGTTGATGTGACTAACAAACGAGTCAGGCGACCGGACATCTGAACATATTCCAAACGGCCGTCAATACGTTCGCAGAGAATCCGACTTTATACTGCACAGCTGAACGATCGAATGTTCAGACGACTTTATCTGCATGGAAAAATACCCGTTCATTATTTCCCCACTATATTGGTAATTGCTTATCACATGAAAGAGGCATTACAACTGCGTCTGATCATGGAGCAAGTGCAGGAACTACTCCTTGAGAAACATTCATAATACATACGTACTATCTGGATATTATGTTTGTGCTTTTGTATTCATAGGCATGGGTACTCCAACTCTAGGCGGAATACTTCAACGCAGAGGAGCTGCATTCAAAAACCCATAACGAGCGGATCGAGGACTGCGCGGACGACCGGATGAGTCATCGCTCGACGGGATCGGATCAACGGGCGAGACATGGCTGTCAAAATAGAAGTGATCACCAAATCGGAGGAATGATTATTCCAACACTCGCGGGAACATCTCGACACGGTCGTGCAGTACGGTCAAAGCCCAAAGTGGATAGACGGAGGACAACACGAGCGACCGGACAAGCCATCGCTCAACGAAATGTGATCAGCGGACGAAGATTGGCAGGCGGAAAACCCCCGGATAGGAGGCGCCAAATACACACTTAAACCGGCCAGAAGTGCACACGACGCGTCAGCGAAAACCAGGGGGTGTTGTGGACTAGAATTATGATTCAAAATCGCGAACGCGCGTGTGGCATGGTAACTAGCGCGTTGGTCAACAAAGATTATGCTTTAGTGGATGCCTTTTCGCTACACTACGACTGGTTGCAATGTATATGATGATATGCGAACAAAGTATGCTTTTCGGCTACGTCCAGCCAATATGACTATTACACAACCACCGGTGATAAGTACCTCTACCCATTAGAACTGTGGACAAGACCGGAACATACTACCCGTTGTTTTGTTGCATGTGCTTCGCAATTTTGCACATTTGCTTTAGATTGTTCAAACACTCATCCTCCGATGAAGTGACGACAAAGCTGAATAAAAAATTCACATCTCTCACCCAACAAAATCATTTGTGCGCATGTGTAAGAAACTCAGTCGTATCGTATTAGCCCTGAATAAGACTTTCGTGAATCATAGATAGACTTGACATTTTCGGAAATATTCCCATGTATTTCCCTTCCACCACCTGCACAGATGTAACGTATCGTGCTACCGTGTTGTTGGCGCCACTTTTGTTTTCGATTGTGTAAGTCGTGTGCATGTCTTACTGGGCCTTTGGCCCACGATTTTTTCTGTAGTCTCGTTCCACATGACTATCGTTGGAACCCTTACTTCAGAAGAACGTTGTCCCTCGGTGTTTCCACGTTGTTCAAAGTTGGTTTACGAGTGTAACTGGTACACAAAGCCAGAACGTCTGGCTTACCTGTTACACAGATGATTAATCAGTATGACGGACAAAATGGGCACACTGTTTCTCCGTAACATTCTTCAGAGCAGAATGGACTGCATGTTCCAGAAAGCGCAAGTGTCATTTCTGCTGACGAAGTACTTCATCAGGATCACCACTTATTAACGCATCACGGAGGACCCCTAACTGCTGCTTGACTGTCGCTTTCATTATGTGCCAGACGTTCTCAAGGGGGTCCATCATAGGTGAAAACGGTGATAATCGAAATTGTTGCCTTCCATGATAAGCATCTTCATAATCATCACCATCATAACAGCCATGAGCCTGACCGAGAGATGTTGTGGCGTGGGCCGCCGCTCGCCTCAACAGTGACGAGGAATGTTCTAGAATAAAACGTTAATAGGAAGGTTAAAAAGTAGTAAAAGAAGACTAAGCCGGTGCGTATTTCGGAACGATCGGGATGCTCGATCAAATGATCAACTAATCATAGTACATAGCTTGCGATGGTTTGGTCACGTACTTCGTATGCCAGCTGAGCGTTTACCGTACAGGGCATTATATGCTGAGGCCACCAACAGTTGGGTAAAGCCGCGTAGTGATCAACCCACAACGTGGTCACGAAATATGAAGACCCTGACTGCTCCACTGAGCAAAGTGGGTAGGTGTAGCCTGCCTGAATGGGGTCTTCGTGATCATTCAAACCGCTGGTTAGAGACGCTATCCGAGATGGCAATGTGTCGCAGTCAATGGCATACAGGTATCCGTGAGCATCTTCAGAAAACATACTTTCCAAATCAGCACAGAAAGATGCATTGTCAGTCTACCACTAATTTTGACATAGCTGAGCCGATCTTCAGAGCACTGAACCATTGTCTATAGTCAGTAATGCTTTAGGCGCTCTCTTCGCACCTTATAGGTCGTGATAGAACTTCTGTCATTGCTCCGATCAAAGTTAAGTTGCGGCCTCTGTTGCTGGTGACAGACATGCATGCTTTCGTTCCCTTCAAAGAACACCCCACTGACCTTGTGCGAAATAAGTTGAAGCTCGCATTGCATTCCGACAATCGATAAGCAAAGTGCCGTCGTACTACCCGGTTCTCATTCGTGTTTATGCTGACGGAAATTTTGCACAGCTTCTTCACAGCGATGAACCGCTCATTCAAATATTGATTGATAGTAGTTGTTGACACTTCTTCCGCAAACTCTTCTTTCGTACACATTTTCAAAAATGCGAGAGTCACTGTCGGGTTCGTAGAGATCTATCCCAATATCATGTCGATATACGATTTATTCAAAATTTTACTCATGTCCTCTGCGGAGTTGGACTTCGGTCGACATGGAGCCATTATACGTGGTCTTACAATTGACTCCATTTAGGCGATCTACCGTGCGTCTGCGCGTATCGGAACTGGTTCGGCTGTACCTGCGTCCGCCATCTATAACTGATTTTGGAATACTGAAACAAGTCTACGGGGCCATTTGACTGCACCCGTATTGTAGGTCACAGGATGATTGACGACATTTATCGATTCATGCTCTCTGCCCTCCATAGGTTGGATTCTGAACCCCAAGTGAACCACATGTTGGCTTTGCCAACTCAAGTGTTCTCTCGGACATCGCCCTATCGCAACAACCAACGCGTGCAGTCGGAATCAAAAATGCCACAAAACATAACTCCACTAGACTAATCATAAATCACTTCTATAGGTTGAAAATACAATGGAGAAATTCTATTGCCCTAAAACGAAAAGCTTTTACACAAATGATACATTCTTATGTCTAAAAGAGAAACAATTATGGGAAAAGGTATAGTTACCACCATGTTATGAATCACAAATGCCTAAAAAATCTGAGCAAATGGTAATTTTTTTCTGTGATACACAAAGAGCAATGGCTCATAACTTCCGTTTTCTAGTTGATGGCTTCCCAAAGGACCGCTAGACGATTATTCCGTCTGTCTAAAATGTCAACGTTTTCGTATAAATAACCTTGAAAACTGGGAGTACTTTACCGGGAACTATAGTAGTTCAGCTCCACAGTGTACTGTCTTGCGGAGACTCAGAGGTGATTAGCTCGACCTTTTACGTTGCCTATCTACAAATACATCTATGGGATAAATATTTAGTTTGACACTAGCATTCAAGGAACCTGTAATGCCCGTGTTCGTTGCCAGTGACGTTTCCGATTACTTGCTCACTTTTGGTGAAAAATGCACCCGCCAATAAAAGGCACATCCTGAACAATGGCCAAAATAAGTTAGTTTTACTCAAAGCAACTCAAAAACGTAAGAATTCAAACAAGGACCCACACATAATCGCAGTTGATGTGAAAGTTAAAACCAGGTAATCGAAACACATTTTTTCCTAAGCAACTGACAAGTTACATGCTTTGATTAGAATATCAGTTTGTGTAGCATTAGATACTTACTTTCAAATCCGATAAACTTTTCATGAATGTATACGTGTGAGGCTTGTGATAAATATCGATGGTGCTGAAATACAATACAGATACTGATCAAAATGTGAGGGTAGGAAATGTGGTTGAGTTTATCAGTAGACGAACTGCTTATCACTGTCTACCTTGGTGCATAGAAGTAACATTGCTACAAACCTGACCCTAAGTATACGTTATTTCTCCTGTGTTACTTTCTCAAAGACGCTTCGAAAAAACAAAATATTGTATTAATACAAAACACAGTTGTACTGGCAGCATCTACTGTTCACGCAACGCAGATCAGATGTGCAACTTTGATTACAGTGGGGAAAAGAAGTGGGCAAGGTCTGTTAAAATCGGCTAGTCGGCTAGAGTGACAAGACACAGTTGTTGTCGGGGTAGAACCCAATTCCCACAGAATACCGCTTTATTTGCCTTCGCAATGGCCTAACCCATTGTTGATTGTAGTGACCTTCACGGTCATGTGCCACTTCACTCGTCACGTGCGTTCTCAACATTTGTGCTAAATTCTGGCGTACCACCCACATGCGCGTCCTTTAATTTGGACATCATTGTACTGTCTGGATCTTCGTCTGGTCCACTTGTCACTGTTTTCTGATCGGTCGCAAACCCTTCAAATATCTAACTATTGACCGTGTTGTCTTCGGATTGAGTGGCGTAAAGTAGCTCTGTCCGGAGGCCAGTATTTTCTTTATGCTCGTCCGTTAGCCTCAGGTGGTTGGGTTGGCCGCGAAGATACGAATTAGTCGTGCATACTGCGTAGTCAGTTGTTCATTACCGTTGAACGTCGTTCCGTTATTTGCCGTTCCACTAACCGTTATTCTGTTGTCTGTTTAAGCGCTCGTGGACCGTATACCAAGTTACAACAGTTGTCCTTGGTTTGATAAACGTCTACCAAATTTTACTTGCGTGCACTTGCTTCCCTGTGTCCAGTGCTACAAGACCGATTAATCGATCGTTACCTGAACCTGTCTTAGTTGTCACCACCCTAACTAAATGGATGAAGTGTGTCTTAAACACTTAAATGAAAATGAACACTCAATATGAAATCGGTTGAGTACGAAGCTTTGTTAGCCGATCGGACCATTACAACCTTGAAATGTTTGGTCTAGCTAGATGGACAGTGTTGATAGAAAGTGTTCTTGTAGACCGAATCACAGACGATGTAGTTCAGAATGTCCAACTCATTCCTTCCAGTGCACTAGACATTAAGTCAAGAGGAGCGAATCGTCAACAATCTACGCCGAGGGTATGTTTGTAGAATGGCCGGATCGATCGTCATTGTGTCTAAACACGCCAAAGTTCCCATCCAACTTTCCGTGACGAAATCTTGACTTAGCCGCGTGTCCTCCTCGACCGACTATCTTGTTTTGGCCCTTGACGATCACACTAGCGAGCTCTAAGGAAGTAAACCAAATGGAGTGAAGTGGTTACTGGTAAGCAGTGTTTGGTAGATCTGGCTTCCTTGATCGATGCGGGTATGTAAGCAATGGTAAACGTACTATATGGCTCAAAAATTCCACTAGTATACATGATAAAATCCAACGACTGATGGTTGACAGCCGTGTCCCTATGATATCAGGCCCGAGCCAACTAATGCATACAAGGAGTGATTTTGTTTATTTTTTGCCAGTTTTGCCCTACTAGATGACTGTTATGTTTTCCACTTAACAGAATGATACTAGGATGATTAAACGGTTTGTTGCAACAACAACAACAACAACAACAACAACAACAACAACAACAACAACAACAACAACAACAACAACAACAACGTAAACGGGTACACAACACTCGATCCAATGTGAGGCAGTAAGCACGGTGTAAACAATGGACGTATGTACGATTGGCTCTCACGGTGGATAGAATGGTCAATTCTAATGGTTACCGAACAATTAATAGACACACACACAATGTATATGGAACAGTGGATGACGCATTACGCGGGCGCATCATCTTTTCCTCTGTTAGTTAAAACTATCCGGCCTGAAAACGATCTACCACATAACGCTGACGCCGAGATCGACACATGGGTAAGTTGGCAGGAGGCGTTGGCTAGGCAGTGGATGCGTCCTCTGATTCTGAAAGATGGAGTATTGGCGACTCGATGTCCGCCGGCGTACATGATTTAGATGGCACCATTCGGTCATCCTCCGTTTGAGCCCGTACGCTATTTTTGTTGGCACTTGTGGCAGCGGATTGCCATATCTTTTCACTGGGTAGACACACAAGGACGGGATCAAAGTCAACCATATATATGTCTTCAGTATGCCTGGTGAAACGGTTTTGTATTAACTCCTGTTTGGCGATTATTTTTAATGGAGGACTTTCTTGGTTTAAGTTTAAGCCGAGTTTTGGGGATGACGACGAAACGTTAGTTCGGAGGGACTGTAGCTGGTGGTTTCGATGACAAGATTTCGATAAGCAAGTAAAGCGTGATAAAGACGTACGTACAGAGGAGCATTAGCTTGTTATTTCAACATATGCTCCACTGTCAGCACGCTCACCCAGACCGTTCGGAACGTCATGATAAAGTGCCGTCGTATTATGCTTAATTTCATTCGGAGTAGTAGGGTTTACAGTTTCAGTGGTTGTAAACACAGAGCCGCTTTCGGGGAAAATAATTTCCCGTAAACCAAATGTTGCGACGACTGTGCGTAATTTGGTTATTTCACTAGCCGTTATTGTCCTTGGGAGAATGTGAGCATCAAGCCATGATCAATAAAATCACCTGACCTTCAAACAGGAAAAAGTTTAAATGCATCCGCTTCCATGCTGTTTCTGGCCATCTTCAACTGTGCAATGATACATTGGGGGATGTATTCTAGTTTTCCTGGCACAGTGCACACGATCTAACCACCGACAAAATGTCACCATCCAATGTGGACCACCGCATATAAAAGCGGGCTGATGAGTTCATTTTTACGATACCTGAGTGAGTGTCATGGAGTTCATCAAGAATGAATAGCCTCATTCTCTTCGAAATCACCGTATGTGCTCCCCAAAGCAAAATCCATTTTGAAGACAATTCGGTCACTCCCGATTGGAAGAGTATAAGTTCTTCAGGTATCCGTTCTGGTCATCCTACCTGCTAGTACTGTTTGACTAAGGCTAGCAGGGCGTCTTTGTCAGTTTCTCGTCGTATATTCGTCACATTAAGAAGAGAATGGTTGTAGTGTTAAACAAAATGCACAAGTTCTTCTGGGATGGATTCTGTGGACGGTATGTCCGATAATGACAACTTACTTAGGGCATCAATAGCACCATGGAATCATCGGGGAGTGCACTGAATTTTATGATTGTAAGCAGATAAGATTAGAGACCAACGAATCGCCCGCGGGATGGCCATTTGTTGTATCACTTTTTCCTGATGTAGTAACGAAAGAAAAGGCTTCTGGTCCGTAAAAATTGTGAACCGTCGTCCAAGAAGATACTGCCTAAACCGTTTCACACCAAGTATATTAGCCAAGGCCTCTTAACCCAGCCGTGAGTGATACCTTTCTGCTGTGCCCAGTGATCGGGAACAGTAAGAGATGAGACGTTACGATCCATCTGGAAGATTATACAGTAGCACGGAACAAAGACCGTGTGAAGGAGCACCTCAAGAAAGTAAAATTTTGTTAGGGCGTCCATTTCTTTCTGCCCAAAACCACCTCCGTCCTCGAGAAGAAAAAAACGATTCACTCTGTCCTAGTTAGCGGAACTGTTCAGAGCGGTCGAGAGGTGACCTAGGCTAGTTTTTACCCGTCCGACTTTCTATTCCGTTGTGCCCATTAGTGATTCTAAATATTTTCCCGGTAAATGTCCTCTTTTTATGATTCGGAAATGTTATCTTGACCACCGCGCACCATATAAGTATTTGTAATTTCCGCTATGGTCGCACACGTTTTGAGGCGGAACAAAGCTGTTTTTTGCACGTGTCATTTGGCTTGTCTTGGGAACGAATACGGGGACATTCGTGGTATTATTCGGGACCGACATTTTCGTGTTAATTAATAGTGGGAAGAGAATCCGAATTCTGTCAAGCGCACTACGATATCAAGAAGAACTAGCGTATCGTTTAGGAGGGTTTACAGCAGATTGGTTTTTCTGGATCATAATGTACTGGAACGTATGATGAAATATGAACATGTTTAGCTGTGTTGAAAGCAGTATGTTGAATTTGAGTCCAACGTCACCTTTTGCCTTTTCGCAGAATTCGATAAAGGGGATAAAGGTGTTTCGCTGCGAAAGGTAAAAATTGAAGAAACTTCGTTATCAACCCTAAAAGAGACCGAAGCTCATTCAAGCTTTTAGTTGATAATGTATCTAGTAGAGCCGGTACTTCCGCTTTTAGTGGCTGTATATCTTTCGTTGACAGCATAACTCCGAAGTATTATATTGTTGTTGAGTATTACTTCCATTGATCAGAATCTCATAACGATATACACATGTACTAGGTATAGCTCTAACAAGAGAGTCAATAATACGTTGAAAATAAGCGGGTGCAGAGTTAATTCCGGATGGAGGAAGCAATCCTACATCAATGTTAATCGTAGTGCAAGGACGCAAATACTCATCTAATTCAATCTGTTGGTATGCTTGACTCAAGTCCAGTTTTGTAAACAGTTCATCACCAGATACAGATGCACATAGGTTCTCAATATTTTGTAAAGGAGAACGAACTAACTGTAACACTCGGTTCATATTTATTTTATAGTCACCCTAAATTCTTATTGTACCGTTGGGTTTTGTTGTTTCTGTTGCTGATTTGAATCCAGCCAAAGTCCAAATTTTCTCAATTGCGTCTTCTAAATTATCACATCTACCCAACTACTTGTCAGTAATAAAATGCCATTATAAAACCGTAAGTTGAGGTTTGTTTGCAGAACCTTCGCAGCAAGTAGCTTATGTTAATGCGCTGACCCAACGTTAGCTGTACACGTTAATATCAGACACTAAAAAAGGCTATACTTCATCACCAGTCCGACGTTGCAACAGTCGGCCCAAGGGTTTAGTAATGATGAATGGATTCAGCCAATATTTAACAAGCACCCAATTTACCCTCGCTCTGGCAATGTTATCCGGCGAAGACACGAGCCCACAGTCAGTGTTGCTGGTCTGTTAGCTGATACTATTCAATCGTGCCAAATTGGACATCTTTGACGTAGCCGTTGACAAAGTTGCCTCATGACCAAGTCAGTTGTAGTTCGACTCCTAATCATCAAAAGGACGTACAGCAACGATCGGTCAATAAGATATTGTTGATTGCGAAATTCAAGTGGTGTTGAATTCGTAGCTAGGTAGTGCAGACGTCAACGGTTTAAACCGCAAGAATATCTGTCTTTCTGCGTGCTATTCCGCGTCAGCCGTGTGCTGAAAGCCGTCAGACTGCTAAAACCCTGAAAATGTTCAGTAAATGTTAATCGATCAAACGACCGTAATGTGACAGTGAGCACTGTAATCACTGGGTGATCTCCCTATCTTTTGTCTACAGTAGCCTATACAGGTTTTGAAACGTGATAAAAAGCTGAGTCCGATATTCTGCAACTCCTGTCGATCCAACAGCCATTTCGACAACCATAGCGTGCCCGTAAAGGTGTACTTTCTCGCATTCGCATTGCAGTGTTACACAAGGGATATACAAGGTGACTTAACATAATGCACGCACTATAATGCACACAACAGGCGAAATGAATGAGTTCCAGTGAGTATCTGTGTATGTACATCACCTAGAATGATATACGTTTCAAATGGATGGATCAGGGTGCCCAAGTACCAAGGTTTTGAAGCTTCCCTAAACTATTGTAAAATCACGCGAAACGCGTCTTCTTCAGCGATTGTGAACAGTGTAACAACTGGATATCCACATGAATAAACACATATCTAGGTTACCTTGTTACGACAACTCAATACTTGACAACTTTTCGGACTTCTACTAAATACGCAGGTTGATACTATCCTGTGTTATATAGGAGATCCAACTGTTATTTTAGGTCGTTCTCCTCGTTCGTGATGGTAATTGTGAACTCATCTTATTCGGATGCATACTAATATTGGTGTAAATGTTACGTATAATCAGGTGAGTAGTGCCAGTAAAAATATATGTATGACACGTGAATAGCAAGGTACCGAACATGCGTGAATAACAAACTGTACACCTAAATATCTGGACTTGTCACAAATTGACAGCGCAGTATAAATTATTATGGCCGTTGTGAATCACCATTTGACATCATGGAAACTTGCAGGGCTTGACGGATAGGTGGGATGAAGTGATACCATAAGCTCTGTTGGATCGGAATCGGAGAGACAATCTTGTGCTCACGCATCCACGCAATCACGCGTCCTAAGTCATGCAGCAAACTAACCAATCACGTGTACAAATGCTTACCGATTCGTCAGTTGGTTATTAATCGTTTTCCTTTGGTTATTCATCTTTCATACGCCTGTGCTATCGAAACAATCAATACACTCTGTATTTGGTGGCTTACTAACTAGTGTTCTCCTCACTCGAGTGGGACGATTTAGTAGTCCCCGACTCGTGGTTTGTCTGCTGGATGAAGCTGTACAAGTGTTGGGGTCGAAAGTCTTCATCTCGTAACTGCGCAAATCTTTAGCGCTTGTCAAGGCTGGGTTTGTTGTCTAGCCTACAGTGAATGGTCATTCCTCTTGATATGTCCGTTGGAAGTGTGACAAAACCAGATCACTTCGAAAATTCTCATTGAATCATAGAACAAGAACAACATGTTTTCAATAAAATCTCATGAGAGTGTCACAATTATAAAACATTAACCTAAAGACGGTTACATGCGAAGCTTGGTAATAATCAAAACCCACACCATCTCACTTCTGTGCATGTGGACGCCAATTGGGTGTTAACTGTTAACTGTTAACTGCAGAGAACAAAAACACCTCAATCTAGACAACGTTTTTAAACAAACTGTCCACACCAATCTTGATAAAGCAACAAATCGCTTTCATCATGGATAAAACGGTCAACCAAGACATATTGACTGGAAGTGAAAAGACAAATTACAATAACAAGGTGACAAAACTAAGAAATGTCATGCGTCGCCTATTGTTTAGTAGAATGTTTATAGAAAGTCATCAGGGAGTTCACATACGGCGTAGCAAATTTCAAAACACCACAAGACGTGTCTCAGACTGTAGGGAAAAATGATTAGTTTTCAGTCAGTCCGTAAGTACGTTTCGAATGGCCTCCATGAATTAATCATGAGTAAAAGTGGTTTAACAAATAGTCCGTTTCCGGTTATTCATCATCGTGCCAATTACATAACGTTTTATATTAACATGGTTGCCAAACGAACAAAATCACAAACAACTTGTCACGTAATTACATCAAACGCTTCTGAATTGGAGAGCAATCAGTTCACTAGGTTGATCTCCGGAAGTGTCAACTTAGTGAGAGGGGCCATGATAACTGAAGGGCCTGAACAAATTTCTCCGGAGGGCAAAACAGTGGGTTGAGCAAATGTGTTCTAATTGCTCCCGCGGAGGCGTTTTCGAATTAACGGCTGGGCATCTGGTAAATGTTTTAGTGATTTGTAAATCCCTGTTGTTCATGAGTGTTGTTTCTGGCGTTTTTGTTCTTTATCCATTGTTTGGTGGAAAAATTGTCGTGATAGAACGATCCATTAGGGAAGTGTATTTTTACTTCGTCTAGTTACATTCTGTTTCTCAGCTCAGAGTTGCCTTCCAAGGACGTGAAACGACGGCAGAGACGTTCGTCAACAGTTCGATATTATCGATCGTGGACGGCCATAAAAAAAGCTTTGGGACGATGGAGTCGAACGACTTGCTTTTAAATACGTGTACGTCCTAGTGCTAAGTAATCTGCCAGTGGTTGTGGTGGTACGTTGAGACCGTTTGCTGACCCAGTACATTAAGGAGGCCGGTGCGTTGCATGAGCTCTTCGGTTCGGATGTCGGATTTTGCATTCCGGTGAACATGTTATGGGCAATTTGTACGTGACTCGATTAAGTTCACTGGGTGCTCATGTTATCTACCCCGGTATGCCCAATTTAGGAGGATGCACACGCGCTAAGCGTAAGCCATACTTCTCCTTGCGTTTCTCTTCCAGTCATCGGATCGCTTAATTTTCTACGGCAGTGTGATGATGCGCATTTTGAACATATTCAAATCGAAAGAAGGTTGGACATTTCAATTTGAATGAATTTAGTGTATCGCGGAGTACACTGTGAATGTTCAGGTTGGACAAAAATTTGGAGCATTGTTTTCTGTCCTCCGTCTTGAAATGTACTATGATGATGGTCTTTCCCAGCCACATAACTCAGTTATACAATCTTAAAAGCCAAGTGATGAACATGCTCACTTGGTCACTGCACATTGGAAATTACTGCTGCTGCTTTTTTCATAAGTTCAGTGTTGTTAGCATGAACACTTCATATTGTTCGTTGTTTCATTGAGTACTGAGAAAGAACCAGGCCACTTTATCCAAGACTTTTGATAATCTATTCGGGACCTTTTGATGGCGTGCCATCAACATTTTTATTACGGCATGATGCACGTCTACAAATTATCACTGAAATAATTATCTATTCTGCGCTCCATACTTTATGATACCAATAGAAAGTCAGTATTATTTAAAACTGCACAGTACTTCTGTATAGATAAACAGCTAAGGACATAGTGTTTTTCTGGAAATGGCTGGGCGTAAGTAAAGAACCGAGCGACGTCTCAGGCAACCACTCTTTTTAGTTCATCAGAGGAAAGAACTTTTACATTTGAAAAAGGCTAATAATAGCGTGTAAGATGTCTTGCGCATTGACATTTCGTTCGCATCTCATCGGTTACTTTTGCGAAATTGACATACAAATTTTATAGTGAGGGGGCAAGCAGCTAGGCCAAATCGATCTAGTCATGAGACAGTCAATCAGGTGACCAAAGCGAAAGCAGTAAGATGCAACTGACATATTCATGGGTCACTTAGAACACTCAGTGTCCAGTGAAATTCGGAACACGACGTTTTATAAACGATACGTAGACGATATTTTTGCTGCATTCGACGATCATTGGCAAGTAACAGCTTTTCACCAGCTGCTAAATAGTTTACACAACAAAATAACTTTCACCGTCGAATTCGAACAAAACGGGGTAATACCATTCCTAGACGTTCTTCTGAAAAGACGCGAGGATGGATCCCTTTCTAGACGTGTTTATCACAAGTCCACGTGGACAGGGCAATACTTGCATTTTAAGAGCTTCGCACCAATTACACAAAAACGTGGCCTCGTCAGGACTCTGTTTCACAGAACTCGACGTATCGTGACAGAAGATCAGTTAGAAAATGAACTGATGTTATTGCATGAGATTCTAATAGAAAATGGTTATCCCGAAAGGTTTATCCAAAAGTATTCTACCCAACAACCAACGCGCGTTATACCCATTACTGTCCCCCGCATACCTGTTTATTTAACCTTGCCTTTCAAATATGATAATGTTTCAATCCTCATAAAACGTCGTTTAGATGCAGCACTCAAACGCACCTACAACGCCGCCCGACTCGTCTACGTGGATGAAACTACCCGTGTTCCAACTACACCCAGAAAGGATGTGGTGCCCCTTTTCGCCCAATCCAACATTGTATACACGTTCGATTGTGTCTGTGGAAGCAGATACGTCGGCAGGACTAGGAGGCACCTTGGCACACGCATCAGCGAACACATACCGAAATGGCTTTTGAATTCGGGAGTCGGTTGTGCCGTCAGTGCCATTACAAAGCACCTTTTACAGACCGGACATTCAGTGGACCCAAAGACTGCCTTTAGGGTGTTTTTCAGACCGAAACTTAAACAGGCTCTCAATATTGCGGAAGCTGTCTCAATACATCGGCTGAATCCCACCTTATGCGCCCAGAAACATTTGGTGACTAGCCTTGCGCTATGCTGGTAAAAATGCAACTAATACTCTTTGATTCCATTTTAGCTTCGTATTTTTCCTTTTTCCAAACCCAAACCTTTTAGACCCGTATAGATTTTCTAACCCTATCTCACCAATTCCACTTGATCTGTATGGATTTTTTGTTTTGTTTCCAATCATCTCTCTCTCTTTGGACTCCTATTAGCCATTTGACCCACAGCAATTTTATTCATGCTCCTGATAATCAGTACGCTTCAGTTGCATCTTACTGCTTTCGCTTTGGTCACCTGATTGACTGTCTCATGACTAGATCGATTTGGCCTAGCTGCTTGCCCCCTCACTATAAAATTTGTATGTCAATTTCGCAAAAGTAACCGATGAGATGCGAACGAAATGTCAATGCGCAAGACATCTTACACGCTATTATTGGTCTTTTTCAAGTTTATCAGTGGGAACCAGTGTTTCAAACTTTTACATTAAAAAGTGGAGTTTCATGAGCTCAGAAGAAAACTTGAGTGTGTGTCCCCGCGTTTACTGTTAATAGTAGAACAATTTAAGAAATTGTTGGAGAAAACTCACTCAAATAGCTCGCAAAACTCGTCGATATCAACCCAGTACTCCTTCTGTTGAATCGTTGTGGCTGTCACTCCAGATGTGGCGTTCGCCGCCGCCTCTTCCTCCTCGTGTTGTGCAAGGAGCTTCACGGCATCTTCTACAGGCGTTGTTATCGATCTCGCAGTTTCTGCAACCGACCCTCTCTGAGGCCATTTCGGTCTGTTCGCACCTGTTTTTGCGATAAAATAACGACATGGTCTACAGCAAGACTAATTTTTTTGGTTTTGACAACAAAAATTACCATCTAGTTAATCACTAACAAATGAGTTTATGTTTGCTTTTCATTTCCTTTCAGTACAACAAACGCTTTTAAGCTAAACGCAAACAGTGTAACCAGTGTACAAGATATAATGTGATTTACGGTTAGAATCATTCAGCTAATGCTAACATGGTCAAAAACTATGGTTACCTGTATGTTATCATCAACTACCCGAAGTGCGTTTGTAGACTGTGATTATATACCGGAATCGACCGTATCACTAATGGTAAAAATGTACACAGTACACATTTGTTTTACAGTGGATTTAACTGACTGCAATGTCTAAAGTTTACTGTCTAAGTGGCCGCGTCAAGTTTATTTAATCAAGTGACCTAACTTGCAAGTAAAAGCAACGCGTTGCTTTGAAGTAAACAGACTGCAGAATATGAAAATTATACATTCAAACCTAATGATAACAGTGTAAATAAGAAATGACAACAACAACAACAACGTCGCCATCATCATGTTCATGATCATTAGTATTATTATCATCATAATAGTCCAATGGATGTAGTTCGCGGTTGTAAGCAGCATTTAAAAACCATCACCGAAGTCCTAACCACAATCAGGCTGAGTCAATATGCAACGTCCTTCGAAAGTTGTTTAGCCCAAGTCTTACTACGGATTCGAGTGAGCTGATATGTTGCAGCCCGGTGTGATACACTGGGCTAAGTGACTGAAAACTTCGGCAGACTTACCGTTAGATTCACGAACTTCTGTGGGTTGTGTCAAACTATACAGTGCTTCGGTTGGATTAAATTAAATGACCTTTTCTAGTGATTGTGCACACCGTACGTGATCCAGGGAGCAATATTCTACTCAATCTGGAGAATCATGGATTCAAGTCACTGTATTAATCATGTTTCAGCCCAAATGCTCTAATGTTTCTATTTTTCTGGTGTATAATATATTACCAAATAATTAACTAAAAGTGCCTACTCAATGTGTGCGATACAAAAAAGACGTTTGGTTAAATATGTTAAACTGAACTGTCCCGTAAGTAATATGTTTCCCTAACTATCTGGAAAGAGACAGACAATTCCAAGAAATCAGTGAAGATTACCTTTCTTCTTCCGTTCTTCCTGGCCAGTTTTCTTCTGTAATTCAGAACGAAAACATGGTGTAGTATTTACTGTGATTAACTAGACCAAGTAAAATACACTGTCTATTGTTTGTTATATAGTTACTTATGACAAAGTTTATCAGACAACAAATCACGGAAAACCGATGTCGTGAATTTCATTTACCAGGGGCGTTCTCACGTCAATTTCGTCAATGTCGTAACTCGATATACGGTCCACGAGCGCTTAACCAGACAACAGAATAACGGTTAATGAAACGGTAGATAACGGAACGACGTTCAACTGTAATGAACAACTGACTACGCAGCATGCACGACTAACTCGTATCTTCGCGGCCAACCCAACCACCTGAGGCTAACGGACGAGCATAAAGAAAATACTGGCCTCCGGACAGAGCTACTTTACGCCACTCAATCCGAAGACAACACGGTCAATAATTAGACGACATTTAAAGGATTGGCAACTGGTCAGAAAACGGAGACAGAAGTGGACCAGACGAAGATCCAGACAGCACAATGATGTCCAAATTAAAGGACGTGCATGTGGGCGGGATGCCAGAATTTAGCACAAATGTTGAGAACGCTCGTGGAGGACGAAGTGGTACATAACCGTACCGACTATGAAGGTCACTTCGAACAGAATGAGATGGGCCTTTTCAAAGACGAATGAAAACGGTGTTTTCGCGGAATTGGGTTCTTCCCCGACAGTAAAACTTTGGAAAATTGTACTTATGGTTGACCTTATTAAATTACGGTGTTGGGACAGATTTCCCTATGAGTACGCCAAATCTGTTTCGCAGTGAAGGTTACAGCAAGCAGCTAAAGTGGGTTTAAATGATGACGGTATCATCAGCGCGGTTTGACGTTCACCCTTGAAGGTCACCACACTTTCAAAGCGTTAGGTACTGTCATAGCATAAAATGTATCAAATATTCTCATATATGTAAATCCCTTTAGTATTACAATAACTTACTCCATATCGGTTGTTCTAGTGTGTACTACACTTATTAACACAGTGAGCTTAATGTAATGACGGTTTCCGCATATCCATCTGCCTTCTATGCTACCTGAATAGAGATCCGTTTTAGGCAGTTGCACACACTGCCCCATGCGCAGTTTAGACACACTTCAGATACCTAATTTCGTTCTAGAAATTCGCAACCCGGATGGGTTTATCTCTTTGGTCGACTCATATCGGAGTCAATTCCATGTGCCAAAATATCATGAAATTTATTGCATTTGAAGTGATCCTCCGCCAGGCACAGTAATTCGCCTCAGTGACTGTCTGTAACGGATGCCATTTTAACAGATTCCCACGGTCCCTGTCTCAATTAACTTAGTGAAAGCGATTACTTCAGTTCTGTCGTCGCCTCACACGCTTGATGGAATGTCCGTTTCTACGTGTCATCAAACAGCCTATCTCAAGCGGAGATAGTTCAAATACATTCCCACAACCACGCACACGTCAATCACAGCCATTGCGTGGGAATTGGATTTAGATGTCCACACCAGCCAATTCGGCTGACCAGCTGACCGTTTGCGACGTTCCAAGGCGGATTTCAACGAAGTTCGCCTACTCACTACACAAATCATACCCCTAGTCCTCCACGGAGTTGACACACGCACGGTTGTCACAGAACAGTTAGTTATGACTTTAGAAAGTAATTCATTCAACACACTTGTCTGTATAATTATTTTGCTCTCCAATATTGAGACGTTACTGCGTTCGCTTGCTTCAAAACCTTGACACTCACAAATCTCCATTTAACCTTTGACCGCTTTCAAGATTTACTTCGAGCTTTCTCAGTCCAGTGTGTTCAGTTCCTGTTCAAATTAAGCAAACATCACGATCATCGCCTCAAATATAAGGTTGTCTGGACTTTAGCTTTCAGTCAAATGAGTTGTAGTTCCAAGTAAATTCATATGAGCCTGCCCATAATAGAAACAGAATGCTGGAGACAATGAACATGGATAGTGGATTCTGTACAAGAACAAGTTGAAACATAGTTCATTCACGTGGTTTTTTTAGCTCATTGCTTGGTAATTACATGAACTTGAAAACAGAAGGCGGATTAGTGTATTTACAGGCCCTGCGAGAGGATCCTGTGCTAGTAATCAAAATCCCTAATTCCAACTTCCTAGAAAACTGTTCATACTATGTGAAGCCAATTCAGACTGAGACTGAAAGCCGCTTGCCCACGTTACCAACAGCGGTACAGACCGTCTGAGGAGGACATAAATTATGACACTTCAAATTTATTTCTAAAACCTTGTGTGAAATATGCTTGATGTGATGATCATCAAGGCTGTTTGGGCACCATTTTATTCTCAATCACTTTTGAAGGACAATACTGTAACCATTAAACTCGTCAGTTTCCGGAAACCAGACCCCGTGTCTCAAAAAAATGAAGCGTTTGCTGAACGGCTTCCCGAATATATGAACGATGTTCAATAAATTATAACAAACCTGAACAAAATTATCTGGTATGCAGTTGAGTAACAAGAAATGTTAAATTGTATAGTACAGTCAGAACAAGTATGACTACAACAATTACTGAACTTGAAAACACAAGCTAATAGTGGTTTATTGGACGATCTTCGTTCGAAATTATTTCGCTACATCCTATCCAGTACATACTGCAGAAATGAAAGTCCATTCCCAGGAAAGGTTGTTCCAACTAACGAACTACAAAAAACATGTTAATTGTAGTCCATTCGCACTCCCATGTTGGGTGGTATACTCACAGGCAAATACCTCCCCCAGCAACATTTTTTCTCGGAGTTTACTAAACATCGTTTAAGACGCATCCTGACCAGCAATTAGAGATTATAGATACTGAATTCATGCCAACCAACAAGTACAGAGGGTTCACGCGGAAATCGTTAACTAGAAGCGATATATCGCCGTTTTTCCCCTACTGTGCGACCAGCAACATACCGTCTGATTATTCCACGGACGTTCAATAGAATGTGACTTCGGTAATCCATATTTGTGGCCCTCTACCATTTCGTGAAGCGTTCTATCCAAACATTACTGTTTGATGCTTCAGTTGATTTCTCAAACTAATCCATATTACTCCCAGACAGTAAATAATCTACATTTTGCATTTGACAGGATAAAGCAGTCAGGGACCTTTCAGTTAAGAATTCATCGTTCCTATCCTCCCCGTCAAGTTACAGGATCAGGCATTACATTGGCGCGACCGGACACCAGTTAGTCCTAATAGTTAATCCGTTTTGTCTTTTGATCCGAATTGCATTACCTCATTCTTCAAAGTGAAGCCAGTTTGGAGAATGATGTTCTTCATGATATGTGTACATTTTGCCTTGTTAGATGCAAACTACTTCAACAACTCTGTTGTGGTGGACGTAAAACCACGCTGATTGGTTTATACAACCACCAACTTGACTGTCACAGATTAATTGGCAAACGAAGATTCCTCCACTTGTCACTTAGACACAGTGGTGCGCAAATGAAGCATATTTCATCATCTCATTAGCTCACTGCATTCACTAGACGGAATTTCTCACGATCACTACTCACAAGCGAAAGTGGTTTAACGTTCACGTATGGTAATTCGGTCGTGTTTAATGTGAGGTCAATGGCGCAGTGGTTAACACGGTTGCCTCATGAAAGCGTGGCCAGAGTTCTATTCCCGGTCGTGGCAAGGATATGCGCTACTGACGAGCTGCTCTAATGAGAGCGAAAATCGTGTCCGGTGCTTGTTTTCGAAAGGGGCCCAGTGGAAAGTCTACGGGAATGCGACAGTTGCGATCACTTTCGGGTGATATTCGGTCTATATGAAAATCCCATTGCATCTAAGGTTGCGGTCAACCAGTTGGTATTAGTCAATGACGTTCAGTTCCTGACAGGCCACCGATCACATGAACACAACCATGTTTCAGCATGAAATTATTCAATTTATGGAAACTCCATGGTATTTATCGTTTCACTCAAATCCATATGAGGACCTTGAAGATTGGCGTTCACTTGAACAACAAAGCGATGTAAACAGTGTCACCCGCTGCAAATCGATATCCTATATTATGCTTTTATGCTATCACATCCAAAGCATGTGGCAAAATATTTTCCTTCAAATTGTAATTGTTCCTTATCTGGCATCGAAGTCCTGTTGCAAAAGAAGACACTTTGTAGACTACCACTAGCCCTGAAGTTGGGACCGTACTGTTTGCTTGAGAAGCGCAACGCAAACCAATGTAAACTTGGTTGACGAAGGGCTGCAAGATTTCCGATTCCTTTTTCCATATAGTGACGTCGGTTCGATTGCTGGTTCTAGCCCGAACACAAAGCACACAAAAAGTTCCACGTTTTTGGATGCCTGAACAAATTTTTAATGATTATCAATCTTGTTCACCATACCACGCTGGAACATACGTTACACGCTCACTACTATAGTAATCCCAATTGCTCTGTGGGTGATACTTGGGCCTCTCATTAACTAATATTCATTGGACACCCTGTGATTGTGACTGGAGTATAACTGCATACTGATAACAAGACGCTTCTCTGAGACCAATTTCGTAATCCTTCACATGATTAGCTGTTACCTCTGCTTCCCATCTGCGTAACCCTGATGACGCGCTGAAACCACTCACTGACTTGATACGTTTCAAACAAAGTAAACCTCGAAACTGTCTGATACCTTAATTAAACCCTTTGAGAGATTGAAGTAGACCTTCGTACGAGTGATGTTCAGTGCTCGTTTGAATTCCGATTCAGTTATCACCACAGATTTATCTGATGTGGTCGTCAGAGCCGTAACCCAACAATCGGTTGCCGGCATCCATCAATCTATGGCATCTTTCCCCTAGGCTTTTGCAATCATTGTTGACTAGGTCTTGGACTTTCGTTGATTTGTTAGTCTATCCATAATATCATTCGAAGAAAATTGTACTGATTAATAGGGGATTTTGGTTTTCATATAAATCGAACGTTACTCACAAGTTTAGTGCCTCACATATCGCACAGCCGGAAATCATGCTTTCGACACAGCATTCTCTCCGGGTATTCAGGAGATTCAGCATGTATGAGAAAAACGAAACTCTACAGTCAACACCCTATTGAGAATTCAGTCAGTCAGTATAAAGTTCAACAATTACACACACCTAAAACCACTACCAATTGGCTACCCTTTAAAAAGTCTAAAATATTCAGTAAACTGTATCAATATATTTTACTGTATTTGTATCCCAATGGTTATTTTCTAGAAGTTAACATATACAAATTGTGGTCACAGTAGCACTCACTCTTTTAGTTCGGCAATGAAGTTGTTCAATATAGCTTAACTCATTCCTTATGACAACCGTTTTTATTTCGTTATTCTGGCATTGTAAATTCATACTAACATGGGTTAGACTTCTATTGTATTCCAAAATACGATCGACAATCGAACCTTATTTCTGCAGGTTGAACTGAATGGACCAGTGTTTACCTAAATCTGAATGGTACAATCAAATGCAGAGTACATCGTCTGGTCACGTGCTTTAGCCCTTGTGTAACCGGTATAAATGTGGCAGACATTCGTTTGTTATAAACTAGTAGTAAAACAGTGAATCAACAGTTGATAGGAAGCAAACGACAGGATTTTCAATCACTGTTTGTAAGGTGAGGGTTTCGAAATGGATGAATTTTTTTACCTGCACTTTGCCACTCGATGTTGAGGCAGACCCAGAAAGTGAGGTCCTCACCAGTGACTGTGAGTTGGAATTTTGTGCGCCTAAATGATTAGGTGATCCGTTTTGAGGCTTGTCATTTGGTTCACTTAACAAGACGGATGCGCGTCTCCATGTGTCTTCAGAATCAGGTCTCTCAGTTCTGGAAAGTATGTATGGGAGGTAGTGTATCCAAAAGAAAGTATGTGTTTATTTTAGTTCAACAGAACAAAGAAACTGAACTGTCTTAAACGAAGCTTTTATGCTCGAATTATAACAATCTTGTGCAGTTTACGGCATGTAGATTAACTTGGAAATATTGTTTCTTATCAGCTGTGCGCTTGTGTTGTGATTGTCAACGGGGTTCTCTAGGATTTATCACTATTTCCAACGATGTATTCACCAAACGTGTATTCCACAGTAGCAGTGGACAACTAACTGAAAATCTGTTTGTATGGTCTGCAAATCATAGGGCTCCAGCTCCTCATCCTCCTCAAGTCACGTATTTGAAACAGACTGAGAACAACTACAGAATCAAGATACACTTGGCCAGCCATCAAGCTCACGCAGTGTTTTATGCCTCGCTTTTTCTTCACATTTCACATTTAAGGCTTGCCGACTGCGTCGATGTCAACTGTGTTTTTTTACAGCCACTCGTTTCCGCTGATGGAATATTTGCCCATCTGGAATCCATGATACACCATGTTTTTGTTGTATTTGTTGAGTTCATTGATCTGTTATGAGAATGTTCTCAGCTTTCAATTATGTTACTTGAATCAGGTTAAAACAATACAACTGCGCATCCATAAAGGACGGATAATTTTTCTAGTGGTAGACTGCTTCACAGACAGCAGCAAATATGTTAGCAAGAGTATGGGATGCACAAAGATCGAAGGAGGTTCTCTGTTTTCGTAGATACAGTTTAACAAAAAATTTCAAGGTTACGTAACCAAGTATAAATAGCTGTTTCGGATAGTTATGAACAGTGATGGTGTTGTTCGTAGCTCGGGTTGATGGTTTTATTATTGGTATGTTCGCCGAGCTTGGCATTCAGGTTGCAAACGTTTCATCACCAAGCCAGGTGACATCATCAGTGTGTAGTCGTCTTAGCTCAAAAAACTATACGCTAAAACGATTACGCACTGATGATGTCACCTGGCTTGGTGATGAAACGTTTGCAACCTAAATGCCAAGCTCGGCGAACAAACCAACACCATAGCTGTCTTGTCGCAGGGTATCCGCACCAAATTTAGTACGAATGAAGTCAAACAGTTTTGGCGTCGTGTTTAGCATGTTATTGATAAGTGGATTGAGAATCACATTAACAGAATGTGATTTAGATTACAACTCTCCTGGGGAAGCCCACCCGGGGTGGTTGAAACGTAGAGTATTACAACTTGCTCGTAACTATCTTGTCGTTTATCCATGTTACAGCATACTTCAGTATGTCACTTAAATCGGGTTATATAGGATGCGAAAAGTTCAAGACCACTATACCCGAGTCTTTTAAAGACAAGTTTATGATGAACATTAAAGGTACTTCTATAAAATCTATACATAGGCAAATCTTGACGATTAATGTTTTTTTCGAATACCCAAGTCTCATATTGTTGTACAGTGCCTTCTTCAGACCCATTCAGTCGGGAGAGCACACCATCTCACATATATTTAACAGTCCTGTTGTAACAGATGAATGACTGTTTAACAATTTTCGGCGAATAAAACAAACTTATCAGGGTGTTTCGACAATGGTCCCAACTCTGTCCCAGCTGTTCTGTTCAGATATGACCTGGTTAATTTTATCCCGTTTTCATATGCTCTAATTACCCATGTAAATTTTGCTGTCAACTCATAGTTGCGACCTGTGATCGACCTGCTGTACATGCGCATATGCCTATCAGTCTACTACTTCCAGTCCCATTATTGTTGTGCAGAATGTTATTGCCTGGTTTCTTTGATATTAATTTACTCAAGTCTGTTTAACCCGTGCTGCTACTGTTTCTGATTGGTTCGCACGGATCGACTCATGTTTGCTGACATGTCTACATTTTTTGCATGTGGCATCACGAGCTGAATTTTGTATTTCTTCTTTTCTAGTTGTCACCGATGAAGGTACAATAGCATCCACGTTTTGTCCCGCATTTGTGTTCAAATAAGTGAGCAACTGTATTGTGTTGTTCGGCAGATTCAGTGATTTAGATGACCCCATTTTGAAAGGTCAGGGTTTCGGTTGTATAAGAACCAACGACAGAAACAGCATGCCCAAATGCGACAAGAGTTATACCAGCTGAACTACGAAGCCACATCAGGAACTCGAGGCTTTCACAATTGAACTGTGTTGCTGACCCGTCCAACCGTGTCACACGGAATCTGCCAACGCCATTTTTGAGCATAGAAATTGTGTTACTGATGAGTAGTTTGACAGACAGGATGATTTAGATCATATCAAATTGTGAAGGAGATGAGCTTCGGATGAGTAATTCAAGGAATAACACAACGTTCCACAGGATAACGCACAAATCATGATTGTCGAAATAGTGGATAATTTTACAGAGAGTGCATTTGAAGGTGTGTAAGTTGTTACAATGTTACAGTGACCCATTTCGTGAATACTGGTTATAGTTAACAGAGACAGAGAGAGACACACACCAGTTTCCGATGTTAACTGTTCCGTTAATTTTATACGTTCAGTAGTTGTCGAATGACAACGATTTATTTTAAACCGGTTTGGAGCAACAAGTCAGCATACGTTAAACGGAGATACATTTTTCAGTTAGGTTATGACATATCGTGGTACATCAGACCGTTTCTTACTCTTGTTAAAATGTTTTCAATCTCTTTCCGGTCGACATAGGTGTCGAAACGCGCATAGGCAGACAGATAGACCGATACACTGTGATTGTCCATATGAGGTGAATTTTGTTCCAACAGATAAAAAAACAGGTAAGCAGATGATAACGAAAGTCAGAAGTTGCTCTGCAATACAATACTCACTTTTAACAGATATCGGGTCGAAAATGTTCATGAGTAATTAATCGCAACAGCTCATCGTGTACAATCAGCCAATTGCATATATACCTCATTATGCGGGCTGTTGGATCTGTTGAAGGTAGTCTGGTATGTATGTCATTGTTTGTTATTATGCGGAACGAGGAATTCTTTCAGATATGCTGGGTTTGTTTGTAATAAGCCAATAGCAAATGTCTCTTTATTTGTCTTGACTGTGTGCAGCGAGCAATTATGATGAGTTTTGCACCACAACTATAAGTAGAACGTCTTTTTTTCTAACTAACCATTAGCATACAGTTATTAAAATCTTTCTGTTTCTTATTGTCTGACACGCTCTCACTTTCATCGGTACCCGATTGTTTTAATGAGTAAACTTCCCGTTGACTGGTGGCTGTCTGTGGATTCGTGTTGGACCTCTCCATTTTAAACGCTTTTCGACTGGATAATCTCTGTACCCGGTTAGTTCATATTCAACGTGAGAAAGCATTTTTATTATAAGTTTACCAAACAGTACCATATGGATTCACATTCTTTTGATCACCTTTTCTGACATTTTTCCGACTTGGAATATATGTCCGCTAACTCTGCCACCTGAATAGGCGTTATCGGAATTGTAGATTACGCGTTACTGAGTGTACCATCCCTAGTCAACAGGCGCGATTTAACACGGGTAACTAAACACCTTTATGTTATCTCCAGATAATTATCGCAGCGAATACATTTATATTGAGGACTACATGGAGAAGTGAACTTATTTGTCTTAATAGGCCACGTGAGATATCGATCACATTATAATCAATATTATGAATGCATCTACTCAAAATCCACTTGACAATCAGGACACGCTTGTTCAGTAGCCTGATACTGACAAGCTTCTAGGTGGTCGAAATGCTGGAGAACATCTATGGTCAAAACTTAACCGGAAATTAATCCCCTAACTCCTAATGTGCATTCCGGGTTTCTGACTACTTGGTTGAGATTTCAGGTGCACAGGTACTGCTTTCTTTTTAGTATAGGGACTTGAAAATGATGCGTAATTTCAGTTGTTGTTGATACTGTTTAGTTATGATAACCGACTAGACTGTTCTACAACTGATGGACGCTGGTTGGGTTTCTGTTCCGTAATCATTACATTTCCGAGCCTTTATGAGTTAGACGATTTTTCGACATGTGCTTTCTTTCCAGATTCGGCTTTACACGAACCCTCCAGTTTTCTCCCAATTCGTAAACTGCCTATGAATCCCATAAGAGAAAACGTTGTCGATAAGTGCAGGGTACCAGCGAGTAGTTTTGTAACAAACTAGTTTTATGCATAAAGAATCCATATATTTGCATTTTACCTAGGTTGTGTGTGAGTAGCTAAATTACCCTGAAATGATTCTCCTATTGTATTCCAAATCTGCTGTGGGGTAAGCAATTGGGATATCACTGGAGACGAAAGATTTTATCTGTGTTTGCAGAGACATCTGGTCACTTCAATTACTGCAGACAGTCCAAGTAGATAATCGGATACACCCACCCATATAGGTGAAAGAGGTACAGTTGATTTAACACCAATGCAAAAACGTTTGAAATAAGTCACTGTGAGAATCAGTGTGTCACGTTCGTTTCTCTTTTCCTATTTTCGTTTTAGTATATATATATATCGCAAAACTCACATAATGTCTACAGGTTCTCTGAACGACTGCTTATGTAGTGATGTACACAACAGCAACGAGCGAATTGGTTCCGTCTCTCTTCTTTCCTGTGTCCCCACTGCTGCTGCGTATTCATTAAACTGGAAATCTGGCGGTTGAGGTCGAATCAGCTTCCAACGTTGAATCGGTTTCTCCGGTAACGGGGCTACAAGCGGTATTTTTCGTTGTGCGGATAAACAGATGGGGTTGGAGTATAAGCAGCCGAATCCCATGTCGCTCAGGCGAGTAGCTTTGTTTACCTATGAAAAATGGTCAGGTGTATCCGGTGATATCGATAAACTACTGTCATAATTGCTTCAATGATTATCAATAGATGAAACGCTGTCTGCTGTAATTTCTGGATCTATATTGGTGTAACTGCCTGTAAAATGGTTGTGCTAGCTGACACTATCGTTTGTCTGAAGCCGGCAGTAAGCCTGTTACGGTGGAAATCATTAGATTTTATAAACTCATATGTTCCCAACAAAACATCACCGTCCAACTAAAATGAATCCTGGAAGTTCCGTTTGTCAGTTCTGTTTGACAACTATCTGACGTACAAGCTAATGTGCTCGGTAATAGTGGATGTATTCTGTCTTATTAAAACTGCAACATTGTCTAGTAGAATTTCGGTAGCAGATCAAGTCATTTAGGAGACTGCCTACTGTTCTGTCCAAGAAATTCTGCTTGGACAGTCAATCTGTCAATTCATTTGGTGAATCCCATGTGACAGTGAATTTTCTGGTTTGCCGAATCCAGCTCTAAAATTACCAAACTTCCAAATTGGCTTCACAGCTCACTTGCAGCATTTGGCGATGTAACCGGTTCTGTTGTAGTCTAACAAAACAAGTTGGCGTATAGCCAAAAAGGTTTTCCAAGTGCCAATCATCGTATGGGCCACAGTCGTTTCGCATATGCATGGCTATACTGATGGTCAACTGAAACTACTAAGTAACAAACTAATTATGTATCACCATGCTTCACGGGTACATAAGCCTGTACAAATGAAAGAAAATGCAAAAAGCCTATGAGTCCCTCTTTTTTTGAACAGTTCACACACGTGATGAAGAGGTCCCCAGATGTGACTATACAGAAACTGAACGTGAAATTATCTATAGTGTAGCTTGTCACTATCGATCATTCGACACAAGAAAGCGACGTGCTGATACAATGACAAAAGTTACACAGAAAGACATTCAGCAAATGCAAGAGCTCAGACAGAACAACATGTAGACTAATTCGTGAGTGTGATCAAAGTATGTGTTCGAGAGAGCTATGGTGTCGTATGTTCCCCGCACAGGTGTTTACCAAATAGTTTTGAACTTATCGGTTGCTTCACCTATGACCTAGAGTTAGACCGTGTTCCACGTCAGACAGCGTACTAGTCTGTCAAGTTGAAACACGAGTTAAGTAGGATTTTGTAGGGTAGGAAAAATGGGTCATGAAGTCACTCAGAATTGCCGTATTGCTGCAAGTGGGGTTTCATTCCGAGCCTGATAACTCATTATCTAGTTACCGAAAGCCATTAATGAGCAACGAACATGTGAATCTCAACATATGTATTGAGAAGAACCAAAGCATTCACACTTACAATAATAAGTATTGAGTCCCATTTTTTCAATCAACCAAGGAGGCAAGAAGAAACACATTTCGAGATGCATGCACTGCATTTGCTATCATCAACCGATTACATGAAGCATTCAGCTATGTAGGTTGGGGGGATGGCGACAAAATTAAATGAACGAACGTCACATGATTGAAATCTCATAGGTGCAGTCTCATTGCCATGACAACGAAATGGATTTAGACCTCACCTTTTACTAACTGAGGGCCGGTGCGCGACCGTAACTTAACAACGGCTCCGGAAACGCCAAAATACAAAGGCTACGATTGCGTAATTAGACTACAAGCGAAGTGGCGGGGTCAGCCACATGACCTGTTGCGATTACGTGTTTCGCGATCGAGGACTTCGTATTTCTGTCCGGGTGTTGGTATGCTGACTCCCGCGGAGTCGTTATCTGTATTAGCCAGTTGAGGATGTGTTCTCCCCTCTTCTGTCACAAGTTTCAGTCCGTTCCGCCTACATGCGTCACCACAGCTGCAGGTGCACTCAGTAGAGGAGCAGAGAAAGGATGATGAAGGCAGGGGTGACTAATCCTGCGGGTGCAATTCCATTATGGGACACGTGCAATCAATGGCAGATTTCAACTTTCCAACTACATTGGTAGTAGTGTTGTCTTCCGTGTACGGTAGATTGACAAAATCCTCCCTTCGGCACTGACTGCGGTTACGAGTCGTCCACTCGTTCTGTAAAGTAAATTTCAACACATTTGGCCGAATGTCCAGAACATTGCTCAGGAACTCCTCTTGATAATCTAGGGTGTTAATCCCGCAAAGTTTCCTTGCTCGAAGAAAAAGCGTTCACACTAAGCCGAGTATACAGGTTACGGGCTCAAGTGAAGAGAATTGTAAGTACTGTCAATTTTACATGGCTTTGCGATAAACAGGCCAGCTAATTGTATCGTCTAAGCGCCTAGACATAAGGATGTCTAAGAATGGTAGTAAGTCATCTAACTCTTGCTCACGGGTGACAGAGAGATTTCGATGAGTTGAATCAGGCAGGCGTAAACACAGGTGTCAAATGATCAAGATCGGTTGATATCCAAATGTCATCGACATACCGCTTGTGGAGCGAAAAACGGTCAATAAAATCCGATAGCCTATCTATGACCAATCCAAGAGAAACATCAGTCAATGTTGAGCCTAAGGAACTTCCCATTGCTACACCATCCACTTATCTATAAACACATCCATCAGACACAAACCGAATATTTGCCGTACATGTAAAACATAATTCTTCACGAGAGTCGACGAGAGTAAGTAAATAAATATTAAGACGGCAAGAAGACATACATTGCGAGATGCAAGCATTTCGTTTATTCTCATCAGTCGAATACATAAAACATTCAGTTATATAGGTTAAACGCATGGTGACAAAATGGTGAAATGAACGAACATCAACATGGGAATGGATATCAGGCGAAATTTATTGAAATTCATTGCAAGGAACGAGTGGCTACCCCCCAACTACAATCAGTGCCGAAGAAGCAGGTTTTCATCACCCTTCCTTACACAGGTGATCACAATATTACCGATGTAAGTCGAAAGTTGAAATCAGCCACTGATCGCACATATCCCGTAGCGCAATTGCGCTTGTTGCTTTCCACCCGCAGGATCAGTCTCCATTGCCCCGATCGTTTTTTATCGGAAAACTCTGCCTCTCATGTTATCTACCAGTTCACTTGCAGTTGCGGTGACTCATACATTGGCAGAACGGACCGAAATTTACGACAAAGGAAAGCGGAGCATATCCCCAAGTGGCTAGTGCGAACAATGAGTCAACGCGGGTCAGTATGCCAACAATCGAACAGAAACCCGGCGTCTTCGATCGTGAAACACTTACGCGCAACAGGTCATGTGGTTGACCCTGTCACTTCGTTCATGGTCCTATTGCGCAACCGCAACCCTAGGCTTTTGGCGTTCTCTGAGGCATTGTTGATCAAGCGTCACGCACCGGTCCTTTGTTGGCAAAAGGTGCTGACGCAATCAATTTCGTTACCGTGGCAGTGAACCCAGACTACTCCCATGTTGATGTTCGTTCATTTCACCATTTTGTCACCATGCGTTTAACCTATATAACTGAATGTTTTATGTATTCGACTGATGAGAATAAACGAAATGCTTGCATCTCGCAATGTATGTCTTCATGCCGTCTTAATGAACTGGATAAAGGGAACTCAATGTTTCAAATAAATATTAATAATCAAAATAAAGTTGCATAAATCACCAACTGCTTCATGTGACGGAACATCTGTGACTGTAAGTCAACGTCAATTAAATACACCATCTGTAAGGAACTCACCGAAATTTCCTCCAAAATATCACATTACTCAAAGGAATTCTTCACAGAACGGGGACTGAGGGTTTTACGGATGAGATTAAGGGACTGAACTAGCCATCAAGCGAGTTTATGGTACGCTGAATCATCCACACCAACGGTACGCTTCAAGGGAACGTCGTTTTTGTGTAATTCGTGTGTTCTTCTCCTTCTTCATTTTCGGGTCTCAATCGGTTTCAACGGTTTATACTCCCACTCATTCATTTAGCCATGCAGTAAAAACTTTGCAGCTTCCTCGATATTTGTTTTCCTACTAAGATGCCATATGAGATGAGACCCAAATGTGAATAGTCAGGGCTGCGATTGCTTGGAGTACGATCTAATTTGAACTTCCGTCCATCAGCCAAGATAATGTTTATTTCCACCACATAATCAACTTTACTCAAAATTAAAATGTCAGCTTCTTTATCTTCTTTCAGAAATATCACGTTATACATCGGTCTCAGTTGTTTGATGTACTCACAATGTTCAGAGAGTACAGAACAATGCTGGTGAACGGATGCCGATAGAAACTGATGCAAAACATCAAGCAACCTGCAATTTCTGATGAAGCTGGAGATAAATGTTTTAGCTGGTCGTATATGTTTTCAAAATGAACTTAAGTCCTTACCTGGTTGAACTTCTCCGTGGGAATTTTGCACTTTAAAACCATAAAAAGTGACTCCACCTGTGTTTTTGTGAACTGCGTGCTTGACAAGTTGTGGACGTGTTCTGGAGCATCACTAGAGTAGGTGGGTTTGTTGATGGCAGGATCCAGTATGGTTTTGAAGATTAGGCTGTTTCGATAATGCGGGTTTAAAACGTAAATTAAAAGACAAGCGAAGCAAAATTGTGTCCCCGCTTGTGGACAGACACAAACGATGGTTGCTTTGTCACACCCATTATTCAGCTGCGGATGTCGTAAATCGCCTTTTCATGGAAGACATATTTTGGTTGCGATGTTTGATAGTGGTGTGTTGCTTGGGTCGTGGAGGCGCCAGCAAACAAATGCTGTGATTTTTCTGTTCAACTAAGTCCAAGGCTCACTCGACACCTCTAATGTTAACCTTAGAAATAACAATTATCCGGCCTGTTTTGTCAGATGATGTGCCTGAGGAAAACATGCAGGTGGGAGGCATCAAATCCAATTACATGTGCCTATCCCAAATCGTTGATTCTAGGGACTATTAGCAAAGTGGTTGACAGCTGGACCTCATCATTTTCATGTCCATCTGGGGATAAAGATCACAATATGTGAGTAAGTGACCTAATGCCATTCCAGGCAAGTATGAAACATATCACCGTGTGTTTTGGGGAGGTATGCTAGTTACTTTCTTTCTTTTTCCATAGGTTGAAATCGATCACACTTGCAACAGACCTGTAAGTACACTTTTACACACACTCATAAATTACGGATTCGATTGCCACGCGTGCGTTGTGTCCAGGTACCCTACGTTTGGTGCTTATACAATTCATCAAATTAATAGCCCTCTTCTGATCTCTACTGTGGCTGCCGTGGAAGTTTATTCGTTTTCAAATAGATCGGCTGGACTGGACTTACGTCAGTCAGTGAGAAACGAAATGCACCGATAAAGGCACGACCATACACATCAAAAGAGGGTCGACAATCCACTCCTTCAAGTGAACAGGTTGAGTTTGTGAGAAGGCAAATGAATGTCAAGGATTTGAAAAGATCGAGCATACTGCCGAACCACTTGTTTCAGTGACTACCGAGGGTGTGGGCGCAATGACATGAACAATTCACCTTATCACAGTCTAGCCAGACGGCTAGTTCAAATAATTGATCCAGTCAGAACAAGAATAACTCAATTTGACCTGAAAGATACATTTCAGTCTGTGGACTCTGTCGGCTTGCTGAACAGTAAAAAACACCAGATGATTTCCAGACATGTCACGTCACTATTCACAAACGTGCAACCTAAAGAAACAGTAGAATACTTGTGTGACTACATAGAAGAAAATCAAATAGAAATTAGTATTTCGAGCGGAAATTTGAAGGAACTGTTGTTCTTTTACACATACAACGTCCAATTTCAGTTCAGTGGTGAGACATAGAGACAGAAAGATGGAGTAGCTATGGGATACACACTAGGCCCGTTACTCGCGGACAAATTTGTGGCCACAGTTGAACTTAACCAGTTAGGGCCCGCAATTTTCGAATTTCCGTTTAATAGAGGCTATGTAGATGACATCTTCGGGGTGATCAAAGACCCTACTCATGCGCAAGGCCTTCTACTGGTGTTTAATTGTACACACCCGAATATACAATTCATTCTGGAGGAAGAGAAAGATGATACGTTGTCTTTCCTCTATGTGTTATTGCAACACAGACCGGACGGTTCCCTGCAAAGATCCGTTTAAAGGAAAAAGACGTGGACGAAGCAGTACACCAACTTTGTAAGTTTTGTTCCATTAAAGCAAAGACGAAACTTGATCTGCTGTCTAACCGACAGAGCAAGAAGGATATGTACGACAGACACTATAGATAACGAATTGCAACAAACTCGAGAGATAGTGAACCAGAGTAGATATGCGGAATTATTTTCGAAAAGAATATGAAATGCAAAGGTGCTCAGCCGGCAATAGAAATAGTAGCGAAAAAGCCGATTTTTGTCAGTCTGACATTTAAAGTTGATGCAGCTAGTTAACTGATCATTCGCGAGCTGACAAATGCACTGGCCAAGACCTTCAATGCTGCACGAATGATCATCTCATTTAAGAGCCATTTAAGACCATCCATCCCGCGTGGCCAACCATGTGTAAACTGTCTGAAACCCAATGGCCCAGTAACTCGATTAACACGTTATCACACACTGGTCACATGATTCACGTAATCACATCCAGGTTGGCGGCATCCGAGACGGATTAGCCTGTCACA
>LUCH01000908.1:33871-62082 GCA_013368495.1 Paragonimus heterotremus | reverse complement strand
CGACCGAGGTCGCAGTCAGCACAGCCCTCCGGATCACAACAGCACACAAGCCTGACCACAAGCCTGACCACGTAATCACATCACTCACTCATAAACAAACAAACAAACAGACTCAGTTATTAGCCTATAAACGAGCGTGGGTAACACACCGACTATTCCGGAACTTCATCTCTACACCAAAATCCAAAGTCCAGATCGAATGGCTTATGGAACGACACACCCTTTCACCGAGTCGGGTGAGCAAACGGGCACAACACACCGCCAAAGGCACAGTCAGATTAGCTGACTATGGTTAGGATGAGGATGTACGCGCATTTCCAGTTGCTTTGCCCCATCGGCCCAGTGCTAAGACCACGAGGGACCAGGACCCGACAACATTTGGCTGTTGACGCACATCTCTGTAACCTTTTCAGTACGTGAATGGCAATGATGGCCTGGGAACTAGCATGCGCCGATGAGTGTATATAGACACTACAAGTATATTTTCCTGACGGATTGTGCCATGGCGTCCGTTCAATCACCAAACGACAGGCAACAAAAAGCTGCATTCATAGCCGGAACAGGTTTACTAATCGCGGGAACAGATCAAAATCTAATATTTTCGCAGAATATGAGGCACGCCATGCTGTGTTTTTAGATTTGCCTTGGTAACACACTCAATCGACTGACCCAAATCCGATAGAAAGAAGAGACGCAGCAGCACCTTTTATTGGAAGAGCGAGTCAAAATTGGACCACTGGGCTCTAAATTTATAGGACGAAACGATTACCATCCATGGCAGTCAGACAGAACGAACCAAATGGAACGTTCATATTGGCAGTCAGGGCGTCGTAGCAAATCCCGCTATGGGGGATCATCGGAAAGCAAAAAGAGAAAACACAGTCCAGATAGCGCACAGGTGTTCGACCGCACAGCTGCAATCCGATTGACAGAGTGGAAATATACTCCCATCCATGGCCATACTATTCGAACTGGGCCAATCGACCGATGTGGCGTGTTGCATCCTGTTAGGAGGCGCATCTCCTAACGAGACAGCCAGGACGTGTCACGCCACATCGTTCGATCGGCCCAGCTCGGACGGTATGGTCTTAGATAGTGGTATGGTCCCATTCAACCAATCAGATCGCAGGTGTGCGGTCGAACGCCTGCGCGCTAGCTGAACAGTGTTTTTTCTCGCGTGGCTTTCTGACGCCCCCTCTAGCGTGATTTGTTCTGACTCCCTGACTGCCATTTATGACTGTCTTATTTGATTCGCTTCGTGTCTGTCGCCCATCTATGGCAATCGTTTTGTCCTATAAATCGAGAGCTTCTGTGGCCTTAGTTTGTCTCGTCTCGTCTCGCCTTGTCTCGTCTCGTCTCGCCTCGTTCGTCCAATAAACGGTTTGGGTCGGTTTGGGCCAAGCGACTGAACGCGTAACTAAGGTGACGATCCAATACATCCTGACTGTTTTATTAAGAGATGCACCTCCTAACAGTTTGTCGCACTATTTCTGGACTGACTAGACGTATCACAGCCACGCTGTAAAAGCAATAAGCGCCGTTGAATACCGTTTTGTGGCCTGGTCAATAAGTTGTGCCCTTCCGTGACCCATCAACATGTCTTAGTTGACCATTTTGTCTGTGATGAAGTCAACTTGTTACTTTATCGAGATGGGCTATGGAAACCGTAGATAGCTGTTTCAAAATGTTGTCCACGTTGAGGTGTTTTGTTGTGTGGAAGCTTGCTTCGTTCTGAAGATCGATATATCTTTTTGGTTGGGGTCGACACAAAACATTCTCATCATACGGGTTTCAGCAATGTGATTACGAACTTGGATAACACGATTGTACATGTGAGTACTGATCCAACTGTTCAGGGCACGGTAAGAGACGTAAGGCATCTCTTACAAGGACTGGATCGGCAAGCACGTTTGCTCAGATGCTTGTACTACCTGGACGCAGTTTGATTGGCTCAATCCAGAACCATCGCACAACAAACGGCATTTGGGCGATGTGGTTAAACTGAAGCATCATCCAAATGAGAAACCGTTCACTCAACTTAACCCAACTCATTTCGCCGTAGCGGAGGACAAGCAACGTCGGGTTTGCATAATTGACTCGGTTAATTCAAGGTAATAGCTTACAGTGACAAAATAGAGCACCAGAGTCAAAGTGATTGCAGAAGATTGATATCCGGTTTTACTTGTTGCATCTCCATAATAAGGGTTGGTTTCATAATAAAATGAGACCACTTTATGCTGCCCGGTCTTGGTCCGTCACCTCAGTACGTACTCAGAGACAAAACGTGGATGACGACTCCCAGATTGGATAACACTGCGTTCGTATGGTTTACGTTTTTATCCGTATGAAACGCATTACTTATAAGTAGTATGGTGAATTTCACAACTTCGATGAGACCTCATTGCGGATGATCTGGGCTACGGTTAGGTTCGAATAAACGACAGGAACAGCACGTCCAGCCGCGGCAATCCCTCCACCAGTTGAGCTACGGAGCCACACCAGCAGCTCGGCACTTCCGTACTTAGACTGTGTTACCCACCTGTCCCACTGTTTCATATGAAATCCATCAAAAGATCCACGGGATCGACTGCACCAGCAGGATTTCTAAAACAGTTTGAGCATACTGTTTCTGCCAGTTGTTCGCATCCACGGAAGCCAAGATTTTCCGCAACTGGATACTCTAACAATACTGTATAATAAGCGCATTCACTAGTCATTAGCTGGGTGAACAGTATCGTTAATGAGCACTTCTGTGAATCTGAGTTATGGAATGTGGTTATTTTAGTGGTGACGGAATAAGTAAAACTCAACAAGCCTTAATGAGAGAAGGCTACCAGCCATTCAGAAAATGGTGTGTCCTGTGGAGGTACTAAGAGCGGGACATGAACCTTCCGATGCCACTGCACTCTTTTTCCTGTACAACACAAAAGGAATATTAATCCAATATGTATAGATATTCAAAGATAAATATTTAAATACTTTATAGATATATATAATCGACCATCTGCAAATGGCGTGCAACTCATATTGGTACGCCATCGGATGCCAACAGTTGAGTTTAAACTTGATCGGCTTTTCGGTCGTTGAGACTGGTAGAACCGATCAAAACATATCATCTCTTGTTCGCACCCAATTCAAGGATTCACTTGAATCGCATTTTGATTTATGAAATCTCCTTTTCCCATCTATAACCGCAGCAATTTATGCATCAACACACTGAAAAGACACTTATGACATCTCAGATCTAAACACATTTCTATGTCACTATGAATATGTTAACATGACAAACGTTATCAGCAAAACATCTCACCAAATCTTGCGAATACGTCACCTGATTGGCCATGATGTTTCCTTTCATTTGTCATTGGGTAACCTCGTATAGACATACCTAATGTTTGCATTTTCAAGTCCAACAAGAAATCTTTGAATTACGGATTCAAACTTCCCTAAGCCGCCAGCTTAATTGTCCAGGAGCATGCTGTGTTGTTTGCCTTATGTTTAACTCGGCTGGCAAAAATGACTGGCTTCTGGTGCCACGCTTTGTTATTCATGAACAACTGAATTTCTTACGAAACAGAGTGGTTATCAAGAACAAGACGTCAACACTCATTACTATCTATCTTCACAGCCTGTTCACTAATTGGTTACAATAGCCAAATGCCTCAGATCTCACCTGATTGCAACGGTCAGCCGTGAAGCGGGAAATCTGACCGGTCATGTTGCCATATGAAGCAAACAGCATAGCTGCCGGCATAAGTGATTTGGGTTCCTCTGGTTTGACGATTGCTGCTTTCACTAGAAGTTAATCTGTTTTATCGTCTTGAAGTATCATCCTACCTGAATCCTTCTTCTCTTTCGAGCTGTCTTTTATTTTCTCGGACCCTAAGACAATGAGAAGCTTATGATGTCGGATAGTTCACCCACCTTTCTTGTCCTTTGCTTTCTCTTTACCACTTTCTTTCTTCTCTTTGGTCGTATTCACAGCCGATTTGTCCGCATGCTCTGCCGTCTGAGATGAATCGACATGTGACTCAATATTGGGTCCAGTCTGGTCCGGTCGTTTCCAAACCGGTAAATAATGCTCTAGGTAGTCCCAAATCATCTCTGATGATCGGTTCCTAAAAGCAAAGCAAATGTATATTAGAATAAAGGGAGTGAGGTGAAAAGTAACGCACTTCACCACAATCGTGTGTTTCAACCAACCAGTTAGGCAATGGACGGCACTGAAGTCACCGAATTCTGTACAGAACAAACTTCCACCGTAACTAAATGTCAAAAGTTAGAATGTACACATGTTAGTTATCGTTTACTCCAGTGAGGCTATTTTCAGTAACGCCTTCGTCAGTATCATAGGCCAAAGTTCATGAGCGTGTCGGCTTTGCGGAAGCAACATCATACTATCCTCATCAAATGGGATCTGGTCGTCCACTATAACTTTTCGCCAACAACCCTGAACAATGGAGTAGTACCATCTAGTATTCTGATGACTTACCATCCAAAACAACTTGACCGCGTACTTGCCGTACGGGTTGTACTGAGGAACATTTGGTTCCTTTCCGACCTTTGTGATCGCATAAATGTGTGTCCATGGTTGCCAATTATATACATAGTCAACCGTGGTGCCCTCTGGCGCATCCATGGCAGCAACTTTCCGACGTCCAGCCAACCAAAGATTCTGGATTTCACAGATGATCCAGCGCACGGTCTGCAACAACAAATAGGAAACAGAGGAAGAGACCAATTTTGCTAATTTTCGCCAGTACACACTTGACAACGAGTTGTTTCGAGTACACCTCTACTTTGAGTTGAGTTGAGAAATAGTTTTTCGCATTCAAACTCAAACGCCCATCTGAGCAAATTACGAACGTGGTTTCAGTTGTAATAAACGGAAAGATGCAGTCCACCTCACGACATGTTTACAGTGAACTCGATCGCAAAGTTCAAAAATGAAATGTAATGAATAAACCTTGCTGACTGCTCCAACCCAGCCTCGAAGCATCAATCATGTGGCTATCGATTAGGTTTGACAAAACTATGTTAGTTATTCTCCTTTCGAAAGGAACAGGAAGATTGAACACTAGTCCCAAAAGGTTGCGGTTGCCGACTGCATATGTGCGAATGCCGTCCGGACGAGCATATGCATTACTTACGTGTATTAATAAGCGTGCAATTCGAACCTGATGTTTCTTGTAGAAGTGGGTGGGCGAAAATGCTTATATGAATGTGGAGACTGCGCCAATACATGATCGTGCTCAATTTGCATCAGTGTGAACCACCTGTTGTATATGGGTCGAGGCGGTCTGTGTGCCTCACACTCATGCTGAGACTCACGCTGCGTTCTGATTGGTCGTCCTTTCAACGACCAACAACTCATTCGTCCACGCACATAAGAATGACGCTGCCGATTGTGAATGGGATAAACTTTGATGGGAAATTCATTCGTAAATCATCTTCTTTTACCTTCCTCGAATAAAACTGAACTTTCAGAGAAGTATCCAACAGCCTCTGTGCAGTTGATCTTCCGTAAAATCACATAAACCATAACTAGCGTGAATATCACTTGCGAAGAACAGGTAGGTTAAAACATCTGTTGTCAACTGACTCACGCTGTGTAGACTAGCTTAAGGTGGTCATGGAATGCGTTGTACACAACATACTCTCTGGACTCCATGTGATGCCTTCTACCTTGTAACATTGTCAAGCCAAGTGGGTCTATCTCCATGGAAACATGACATACGGCACAATAGAACGCTATATACACAATTGATTTTGAGTGGAGAGTTGGTTTAATTCATTAATGTACTATAGCTAGAGACAATCAATCCGATGGAAGATTGCATGCCTGAGGCGACCTCTGAATAGTAGCACTGATACTGTAAGAACTGCTTTAATGGACTTGTGATACACAGCTGCCATTCGGTGATGTATAGTACGGGTAGACAAATGGTGTAAAAAGATTTCTCAACAAGTGTTAGCGAAAATCACCACGCTTCAACCCACCATTAGCCAGTTAAATCCGTATCACCGACACATGGATGACATTCATTATCAATGGCTGCGATAATAACGTTATGAACCGGGAACGCATGTGGTATGAAAATAATTTACTCATATAAAAACAAAGATGGTCCATTAGTCAACTGTACCTCGAACACATCACGATAATCCCGGGACGCCACAGTTAACAGTGGCATATTCGTGTATGGAAAACACTACTTCTTGTCGGAGTGCACATTAGTGTTGCTTCCTGTATTTCCCTCCGGTTCCTTCAATACCTAACTACATGCTTCCGTTCAACTACTCACGGCTGTTATAGTGTGATGGTTCATCCACACTAAACGAATATGTGCACTGTACTCAGACATTCAGATCGTGTCCAGCGGCCTATTGATTGTAATCTGAAGGATTGGACTGAAGAGTCAAAATCCTCCTAAGATGATTACTTATATTGGCGAAAAGGTTGCCATGTTCATCACGGTATTTACCAGGAGAACCCCAGTAAATTTGTTGATCTGGGAAAATTCGTCCCCATCGTCTACATTCCCTATTTTTTCCTACTAACCTGACACTTGTTCCCACTACCTCATCCACCCCGTTTCGTTTAATTGAACAAATGTGTCATTAAGTGTCAGCGGCGCGAATGGCCATTCTTGTCCTAGTCTGCTGGCGTGACGGTTCATCTTTGACCTTGTTGGTCCTGTTGAGAAGCTATTGATTTTGCTGGACGAGACTATCATCGTGAACGATTGAGGTTAGCCTTTTGTAATTATTGATGCATTTCTTTGATAGTACCGTAGAGACTGTTGCATCCAATCTTGTTCTCATTTTGGGGATCCGTCTTTGGGCTACGCGTAACTCAACGATCAGACGTGAATCATTACAAACCCGAACAGGACAACGCACAAATATTTGCCGCTTTCCATCCAAAGATCGGTAGAATACTGCGTCCGTTGTCTGACTAACAAAGCGTACAAAATATGTTCAGCACACACGCTAGACAATATGCTCAACCTTATAAAGAACGTGCATAAAGAATGTGTATGCTAACGGTAAACCGGAAATACTGATCACTAGATACCTGCACGAAAGCTCAACTAAGCCAGAAGTGTAGGATGTTAGAGAGACACTCACGATTGTTTGAGTGCTTTCCGAAGATGGCGACGCCGCAGAATGATTAACAGATGACACGAATGGAACCAACTAGGCAATCAGCATGTCCTATGCCGCAGGTGAATTTCGCATCCAATTTACCACAGGCAAAGTTCTGTTATCGTACAACATATACTGTCTGTTCACGCTGACTTCATCCGTATGTGTCAGTTTTTTTTTACATGTTACTGTAGAGCAAATTTTATTTGTCAAGCACCAAAACGGCTTTCGAACCGACGACGGGAGACCCAGACACTCTGGTTGGAACACGGTGAAACAAGACTGTCCAACGGCGCTGTTCTCATTCATCTGGACGAAAGTGCACACTAATTGAACACCAAACGGTTGTTCGGTGTGTGGCTTCCGAAATATTTTTATCCCATCAAGAAAGTCACATATTTTTATTTGTGAATTGAGGTGGGTCAACCAGGTGGCATATTATTTTGAAGCATTGAATAAGCCATACTATGGGATGTCAAGCAACGGATCTATCGTCGTGACAGCGTCACAACATCTTTTAGAGCGTGTTCAGCACACGTGCTAATCGACAAAATAGTTGTTGATCCGTTCTGTCTATGAAAATGTCGTTGGTAGACAACATGAAAGGCAACAGAATTAAACAACCTGCGTTCATGACTAGACACAGCCAGTTTGTTAGTTTTTCGACCTAGTCGCAAATGGATAGTTGCATATCTGTGGGATTAGGCAGCCTTGAACAAGATGCTATTTACCAGATGATCCCGTGTTGATCGTGAGCAAATTCACCATATTATTACACGATCAGAACCGGAAATTAGGAGGCTTTCTATGGGCCCGCTCCGATTCGAGCTAATCAGCTAACGTTGTGAGTGCAAACGTGAGTGAAAAACCATCGGTGCTAATAATATATGGCTTGATGTGACTGTGTAGGTGTCAATTCCCTGAATATCTCTGTTTTATTATTGTGGACAGTTTGTACATTTACTTTTGATTAGTGGGATAAAACGAAATGTTGATCTATCGCTAAATGACTCCGTTCTACTTTTGTGAAGTGGCTAAACGGAACCAGATGTTGGACGTATGATTTGTCTCCATTTTCACTCGAGCTAAAAGCAATCGGTAGTGCACGTTGTTGTAACGGCTCGTATTCTAAGTCTGTCCATACTTCCAGTTTAGTTGGTATGCCTATCTGAATGTGGAGGTTGCGATCAGAGGAGAGTGATATATGAAGTACATCAAAAAAGTATCTACTATCTGTTAGTAAACGATCTATCGTTCAGCAAGCTTGTCGCCTTCTGTTAGTTTAAACTAAAAAGAACTCTTCACAATGGAATTAGCCATTGGAGTTAGGAGGGCAGTTATTGTGTCTGCCGTGGAGGAGGTCGGGGAAACTGAGCATTACTTACAAGCGAATATGAATGTACGTTCGTATCAGCGAATTCCGTTGTGCCTAATGTGATGTCGGTGATCGTGTTCAACACGGATGTTTAGTGAAAGAATGATCGGAGTTTAACTGCTGGTGATATCAAGGATGTGCAGTACTAGCGCACTTTAATAAGAGCGAAATTCAAGCAAGGTGCCTTTTTAAACTGAGGAAATTCTTGAGTATATATCTGTATGGTTTGGTGTATAATAAGGCACTTGGAGCATCAGCTCATCAGGTGAGTTACAATCATGTGGCTCGATGTGAAAAGTGAAAAAATTCAGTCCTAATGTCAAACTGCATACACTATGTGAAATGGAGTAATCGCCAGTGGATATATTAACATCGCCTACGCGTGAATAGTTTACAGCCAAAACCTTGAAATTCTAATAGACTGATCAGTAAGAATCTGATTGTTATACCACTATGATGTTAATGATGTGAGACACCTACGCAAGGACTTTACAACTCTGGCTAATCCGTCCGTATATTATAATCAAAAAGTAGCTTCACGACTTTTCAGAATGTATCACGAGGGCATAAATCTTTGTGTATAAAATGAATGGAAATTCATAACACATTATCACTGTGTGTGTTGCAGACTATTTCCAAGTTTGTCCTTTCCCACTACGTCCATCGATTTAGCCTAGTGTTAGTTTCTTTTATCCCCCCTTGAAATGCACAATTCACTTAGTTGTATGTGTTTGCACGTTGATGGCACAATGTCCTGTTACGATTCTGTTGGCTTAATCTGGAGAGTGTACGAACATTATAGATCAACTATCAAGACGAATAAATAGATAAGCGAATTTCTGAACGGATCATTACAATTGAACTGAGTTTAGTTTTTGAGAAATGATGTAGACCATCAGTGAAATGAGTCTGTCAAATGAATATGCTCAGTCCGAAAATATTGTTTCCCACTTCTAGGCGTAAAGTCTGTCAACGAAGAAAGCGGCTATGAAGCATTAATAGTCTGAGGGTGAGCACTGACCTCAATCTGACGCGGCAAACAGTTGAGATACGGGTGGCGAATCGAAACCTGAAGATACTGACTTCCTCTGAGACGATTTTTTTTGGAACTTATCAGTTGACGTTACTTGTACAAAATTGTCTGAAACAAATCGTCGGGTTATCATGATTCTTATTATCTGACACGATGTATTTGTAAGTGTACATAGTCACCATTTTTCTTTATTTATATTCTGTATGTAACACGCATGTTTTACGTCCGCGACAACGACGTCAAACAAAATAAAAACATAACACGACATGTCTTCTTTCTGGTCTGATGCAGTGGTTGAAGGGAACTCAATGTATCAGCTGACAAATGACATGTTTCCTCCACATGTTTCCTCCTTGGTCTTATATCCATCTACAGAGGTGAATGTATTTCACGCTTTCACATTTTAATTTGACAAGGCTGTTTCTAAGTATGAAGTTAAAATCTTTTACGTAACTGGTCACAATATGGAGGCTAGTTGATATTGAGCATATTCGTGATACAACACTAGAGATGAACAATACAGGGACGATACACAATTTCATACCAATAAAACTCACCTCACTTTTGAACAAGTGTTCATTACAATAGAACAAATCCACCATGTGAACGACTTCCGGATCAAATACAACCGGAGTCTAGTGCAGATTAGGATTAATTACGAGCGATCCACCAACCTTGCTGCCCAAAATCTCATGTGGCCTTCTTGTGTGAGCCACAGTCAAAGAAGGAGGAAGAAGCACCATACCTTCCGGATCCGTGAAAAATAAATGTGCTTGCTATTCGGTCGTGAAAACTGAATATTGAACATTCTCAGTCTGCTTACCGATGGAGACTTGATTTTGTCTTTGGTTTTCGGTATACCATCCTGAGCATAAAATACACAACTGTGTGAAAACTGGTTGCCTACCCATTTCTCGTTGTTGATGTCTTGATCTGACCATTCTGGCCACAACGGTACTTGCATAGGTTTTGAAGGAGGCGAACTGATGAGAATACTTGCTCTGTAGTCAAGACAGAAAACATAGTATTAATTCCAGCTGTCCATTAATATACTGACTGTTTCAGATTCAAAGTTCGATGAGAGATATATTTCACCAGGTAGATATGTGCGCTTATGATCTACAGACAGCAAGTCATCATGACCTAATTGTCTAGCATCAAAACCTTATACTTACGAGCGCCCAGTCGATGTCAACTTGTTTACTCACTCAACGAAACTGCTTCTCATGTCAGCTCTTATATTCAATCCGTTTACTCACAAGTAACTCACGTGACAATGTGGAACCATCCTACGAGCTCAGCTGCACCTGTATCAAATAGGAGGCAGCGTAGAAACCTTGAACTCAAAATGAACACCAATCAACTCTGGTTGAGTAATACTTCATTCAGGTAAAGCTATTAATATCAGGCTCATAAAAACCTTTTTACTGCGGGGCGTTGGTAATATTCACAAGAGTGTGCATTTTTTCATCAAGTGAACGTTATATATGAACATAAAAGTACGACAACAAAGTTATTTACATGAAGTGAAATTTTCATCTAACAAAATTCTGCGTTAGAAAAATTCGTCAACAACCGACTACTGGTCAACTACAATAGTGTATAACGAGAATGTTACATGATTTTTAACGTACAGTTAGCGATACTAAACGTGTTACGATCTCACGTTCTGTACCCTGCTCTAACATTTGGTGCAAACTGAGCCAGTTCTCGATGTATCAACAACATGCAAGAGAAGACTTTACTACATTGTCTGGGATCCTCTAATAACTTCAATGTCTACTAAGAAAAGTATGTGCTCAATGAAAATAATTATTTTAGAGGAAACTCGCCGAAACCACATCATCAAATGAGCTGTTTGACTTGTAGTGGACAAGCTTTATACGTCCGGGTGTGCCGAATCTGGGACAACCGGACAGAGTTTGTCATAACTGCGTCATTGGTAGGTGAATTTATGCACAGGTCTGATTCACACATTCGAGAAAGGGAACCCAGTAGTGAGCACACTAAATCGTCGAGTACATTGTGACAACGTGAAGGTATTCTTGATTTTCCATTGTTGATGTCAACAGACTGTTTCTGTCATATATTTTGTGGTGTAATTAGTACAAATTTGAAAGAAGTGAATCAGCTTACTTACTACTCACTATCTTTAGGCTTACTCTTTCGAAGAATTTCTATTGTCAAAATCCTGAAACTGAAGCCGTCATCTGACTGGTTTTTTTCTTTGTAAACTGCCCAACATGGAGTCAGCCTTACATGTGCACGCTCCTCTTATACAAATAGTTCCTTTAAATCACATGGATTAATTTGTATGGTTTCAGTGAAGTTGAGGAGTTGCGGGTTGTACTAATATGGCATAGAAACCGGGAGTGGAGTCAACTTCAGAATGTGACCCACTGATTGATCTTGTTGGTCAATAAACAAGGTTGGGAGCAAGCTATGTTTAAAAGATAAGTGTTTCAAATTATCTCAACGTATAATTTCTATCAGATTGTAGTTAGAAATGGAACACATTTGGGCTATGAAACCAATGGATGTTAACGATTGTTAATCCTCGCTTTGCTATGACGTTATACAAGCCTACACCATTTCCATCTTTGTATGAGATGTAAGTCAATTATGTGCAAAATGAGCAAAATGCAAAAGCAGTGTTGCAAGTGCAAACCAACATAAAAGACTCAAATGCATTAGTTTGCCTTCTATATACAAACATACGGTAAAAAGTGTTATGTCTATCCTATACAATGTTGATGGTAACCACAGTGGCTTCGGTTGAAACAAGTCGTCCACTCTAGCTTTGCATTGCCGAGGCTGTTGAAATCAGGTCATCTGGAACACAAATTGTCTTCCAGCGATCACGTATCCTATAAATGTAGGCCATCAGAAACAAAGTTCACCGTTCATAGAGTAAACGAATTTCACAGTAGCGCGAACCGATGGGATATTGTTCGTTCACTTTCATTAACCTGTTTTACCAGGTAGCTGAGTGGTTCCAAGTAAAGTCATCAAAAAGAAGATTTCTAATTTATGTTGTACAAAAACGCCCCGCTTCCAGCCTTTATAACGATCGTACTATTCCAATACTAACACTACTGTAACATTTCCAACCGATTTTGTTTCGGACTGTATTCAAGTTGTTCGCAACAACGAGACAAACAATCAGTTCTGACTACGTTGATCAACAGTTCAGATATAGTCATAAAGCTATATACTAACAGCTCTGACGAACATCGGCGATCTTGCTTCATTAGTTACTTCAGTAACTCTAATCAATATCCTAGTTAGTCTTGTCTCAAAGCCCACACTCGGACCTGGTTTGAAGTGTGAGAAAAATGAAATGAATAAATTAGGTTATGACAACACCGAAGCAAAAACAAGTGTGAAGGTGGCAGTGGTTATCGGTCTAATTGTCTATGCTCATTAAGTCGGTTATCAGACAAGACTGATAGTCTTAGTATGTGGTGAATGATTTGTCAGCGTTTAAGGCTACATTTACACTCTGCACCAATGCTAAGTAAGCAACACCATTTTATCAATAGTAATATCTACCGGACGTACACGTTTTACCGACCCTTAGTGTTGATATCACCACATTTTTACCTGCAACTCCTGATTTTCTTTCTATAAAACGTTTGCTGTAATTTCATGCGAAAAGATTGCAAACAGGACTAACTGTCTCTCTCTCTAACTCTCGAAGTCATGTTCATGTAACGGCCGACTTAACTGTATCCTAGTGGTATTTGTTTGTATAAGAAATCAGTGAAACAGCAGACCAACACCAGCTGAAAGTAAGCCTAACTTTAGTGGCAGTTATGGACATCCTGTTTGTCTTTTTCTTGGTTTTAACTGTCATTCGCGCATGATTTTCTCTCATTCGGTTATTTACCTCGGATAGCTGTAAATGAAATTTTCAAACACCGAGAAAACACATACCTGGGATTTGATGTCGGATCATACTAGATACAAGGCACCGTGCTATCTTTGTCTTATCAATGACCAACTTAGTAGCAGGAAGTTTGATCGACTTCAATTTAGACAAACCCGTTGTCTAAGTAGTTTGCGCTTTATTAATCACTTGTAAGATATCCGCACCAAATTTTTACGAATGAAGTCAAACAGCTTGGGCGTCGTGTTCACCATGTTATTGATAGATGGCTTGAGAATAACACAACGTTATGTATGCATAACGTTGTGTTATTCTCAATCCATTTATCAGTAGTTTGCGCTTTAACTGTACCTTTGTTTCAGACCTTTTCACGTCTTCTCGTTTGCATGCCTGTAATCAAAAGCTCTTACACACAACACTTTATCCCGAAGGATTTGTATGTGATACATATTTGACCACAAAAATAGTCTCTGTGCTCATATGTCGCAGAGGTCGTCTACTTTGTTTATAACGACTATTACCCACGTTTTACTGGTGGACGCATATTGAATTTGCCCATGAAACACCCTCATTTGTGACTTGCCTCACGATGTCATAACGTGTGCCTGGATCGATGTTTTTTCAAAGTTAAATGTATTTTCATTCACTTAACATGTGGCGTCCGGGTTGCTAAGCCAAATTTCGTTAAGAATGCTAAATGCATTCTGTTATCTGTACTGAGAATGGATTGCATTTCTCAATAGGCAACGTTGCCTACTGGAGATGTATTTTCAGTAAACTACAACAATGGAAATTAAGGGACATTAGACCAATATATGCGATAGAGTTTTGGAGGCGTGTTGTACAATCACGAGAAAAAAATGCATACGTATTCTTCAATAATTATGAAAAGGAAGAACATTCTTACTCTTTAACCTTCCGTCCTGAAATATTGGTCGGTGTTTTCTTGCTCCCCATCTCTGGACGAACTCACGTGACCCTAGTCAATTTAATTCTTATAACAGTTTACTTGCGAATAAATCAAAATAATGAAATCAGGTTTGTTTATTATGTCAACAGGTCGCCTAGCGACGCAGTTGGTTGTCAGAGTGTCAAGGTCATTTGCGTAGCATTTGATTGGTCGGCTTGTGAAACATGATTATTCAGCATCGATCGCGATCAAACTGTCTAATAAATGCTTTAACAAAACTGAAATTTGCACAAACAAGCAATACGAAAACTTATTCCTCTCAGCATGTTTGGCCATAAAGAAGATCAAGTAAAGAGTTTAGCCTAACGATTTGTCATGATAAACTTACGTACGCTGTCGTTGGAACGTTGACAAAAGTGTAAGCAAAGAAACAAACATACATTTTGTTGGTTGTAAATCCACGTAGAACCTGTAAAATCGACGTTTCAACGAGCAAGATTGCTTTTAATAATTTCTCATTTGTGGTCTGTATGCTTGTTTTTTGTACATAGAGAGCTGTTGTTGTTGGGTAGCCTCATTGACCACGTGACAGTCACTCCATCCTTGTGCTCAGGAACTTCAATCAAATAATAATCGTCTTCCACTAAAGCCGAAGATATATGTTAACATATTTTCCTGCCAGCAGTGTCTTCTAAACGTCGCAGTTGTCAATCCCACACAACACTGATATTAGCTTTCTTAGGGTGAACAACAGCACTGATAATGTGTCGTATGTCTTATCAGTTATGCGTCAAATATATCCCGTGTACAACTGACTTCGGTTCTGTTGATCAGTCATGACGTAGGTTTATCTTGGTTGTTCACTGATACATAATCGTGGTATCTTTCTGGTTAATTACATTTTGGTATAGCGACCCAGCTGATCTTAGATAAATCTATACGTCCAACTGTGGCATAGGATCATCTATATGCTCTTCTTGTATGTGAGTGATAATGCTATGCTTCATATTACAGTTGTCAACAACTGTTTTGTTTATTCCGTCTGATCCATTAAGCAGAATGTCTCTGATGAAAACAAATTTTTGTAATCAGCTTGTGGTGTTTTTGTTAACGCACAAACAAAATGCGACACACGTCATGTTTGGTATTCCGGTGATCTCCATTAAACGAAACACTCCCTCAAAATAAATATGACATAAGGTTGACTACGATTTTGGTCGTACATTCCCTATTCAAACAGGCGAGCTTGGCTAAACTTTATCGAAGAGAAGCACTAGATTGGAGTTTTGCTCTAGATAGAGCTTAATAACAGTCACAAGCGGGAGTTGAATTCTAGCCTAGATTCGTAGGTCAAGTTTGAGGACAGCTGCACTAGTGGCCACATATTAGGTATGATCGAATTACCTGTCATATAAGTTTGTTTGTGATTAATTTTCAGACTGTCCAGTTGACCTTTCAGGAGGTGCATTCACTGCCATTTAACTCGAATTGATGAACCAATAAGTCCACAGCTTCAGGTTGTTAGACATCATTCAGTGAATTAAAATCCCCAAAACTGTACGAATTATTTCATGGGTTATCTTAGAAACATGCCCTATACATTAAAAAAACAGTTAGATTTCGGTCTTTTGTTTCGCTAATTACAGTTCACCGAGCAAATTGGTGCCAATATTTAGTAAGAATAAAAACCGAGTAGAGAGCTTCCTGAAAACAGTGATTTCTCGAAATAAATTTAAAAACAGGATTCACAAACGATAGACTGCACGATTTATTGCCTGCTAAATTTCACTGCATTTCATCTGGTACATACTGCGGTGTTCGTGTTTATACAGCAGAGTGGAACAAACTTAGTGAAAAGATATTCGTGTCTATACACACAGGAGCAGTGAGTTACTCAAGAAACTTGAAACACTCAGTTCCTTTCAATAACCTCATCAGTGAAGAAAGAAGAAAGATGTTGTAATATCTCACCCCCTCGTTTGCTTTAATCAGTCGCAAGCGTAATACGTGCATGAACTCGATCTGATATATTCCCAGATCAATATATCAAGCTAGAACCTAAGACAACATTACCGGGAATAATGTCCGTCTAACGAAGTTAACAAGTGCGTTTGTCGATATTGTTCGGTAGGAACTAGACAATTTCTTGGGGACTCCCGATTGCTTTGTTGAAGCCTTCAACGGCCTGTTACTGATGTGCCGTACCAAGCTTGAGAACCTTTCGAGCGAAACCTTTTACAATACCAAGATGAAAGGTCCTCGTTCCCTACATACATCGGGCTCACACGATCAGCCAATTAGTGTATTTCCTTGGACGAAAGAACATAACAAGTTGGATATTCAAGGTCACTTTGAATAAGCGTGTGACCAATCAATGGATCTGTCACCTACGTCTTCTGATGAGACGGGCTGATTCCATGCGAATTATCAGTCACCTATTGGTCGAAAGTGTTGTCTCCAGCAGAAACACTGTCGAATGATGAACGAATTAAGAGAAATCGGGTATTTAGATTTCTTAAGGCCGGATAAATACTCTGGTATTATAATGAGCAAGACTGATTACGTGATGAAAACGAACACCATTTTTGCACACCAACGGAAGTTGAGAGGGGATAAAACGACTGAGAATGCACACCGCTGGAAAATCAGACAACGAGACAAATCCACATAGAACCTCTCTATGTTTAAAATATAGGAACATGAAACCAGCTGACACAGAAACATTACAAATCAGAGGTAGACGAAAAATGAACAAGGACGGAAGGCCTCTGAGAACAAATTTGCGTATGAGTAATTCGGCATATCCTAACGTTGATCGATGGCTATTTGAGATTGTGAGCCTTATTCACAAAATGTTATCCCTCACTGTCTAGGGGATTTACTTAAACTAATACAGACATAAGAATGCGCTTCTGTGATTTCTCGAACTATGTACTCAGTTGACGCTGGTTCCATTTTTTTAAACATTGGTTCCTCTTTTGTGAAGAAGTTGAATTTTTGTGACTTCGTTTCTAGCCAGGACAGTGATATAGGTATTCGACTTGAATATATCAGGGATTTCATTTTACTACGTATAAAAATAAAGTTTTGATTTTGAAAGACTTTCGTACACATAAATAGGCGGGGTGACTATGGGTAGTTCGTTAGGTTTAAAATCAGCTAAAATTATCCTAGGAATGAAAGAATTGCAAGCCCTAGATAATATTGTCACTGCCATATTGTACAAATGACATGTTGATAACGTATCAATCTTTACGAATGCTGATCATTTTGACCTGTTTTTCGGTTTCTTAATTGCATCCACCCAAACCGGTTCATGTTTCACGCAAACGAATCAAACGGAAGTTTTGCGTCCTCATCACCAGATGTAAGAATGGGACAATACAGCGATCGATCCGACGCAAAGCAACATGTAATGTATAATATCTTCAGTGCTTCAGGTTTGCACCGAGAGCATACAGGTAATATTTGATCGATACACTATTCCACGAGGCCAGGCGTACTTGCAACTCTGATAAGGTGCAAATGAAGCAAAAGATGTTAAACAAAATTTATTGGCAGATGGATATTCTGAGAAATTCAAAGAAACTCACGGCATGATAAACAAACGTAAGCAGTCAATTCAAACAGCTCAATAAAAAGATATGTCTCTATTTCTGCAGTTCAAACGGGATCAACTGGTAAACGACATCAGTCACAAACTCGAGTCTGCCGTATCCCGTACATACATGGTTGCCTCATTACGCCTGATTCGAGCCAGCAAAAGACCATTTCTACATGGTCGCCAACGCAGTTAGTCTAACTGTTCGATATCTCAGGTTGTCTATGAGTTCACTCTGATATGCATTGATGTATAGATAGGTAGAACGTATAAGTAGCTTTTTTGGCCTGTGACGGAACATTTCCCGAAATGAATAAACAGCTGATAAAACAATCTCAAAGTTGTTACCGGAAATGATTGCTGTGCTCATCTCACACCGGTTAATCAGTTGCTCTAAATCCCACATCGTCGAATGTCAGACAATTCATGACAACATGTCACCAAGTTTATCCAATTGGCTCATTCACACTATTGTAACGTAATCGAAACCTGAAATTTCTGCACTTTAGTGAAGTTATGTCCACCATACCAAACTTTATGATGGTTGTGCTAAATCACTCACAGGGTTTGTATTTTCTCATGTTCATCCTAAGCCTCACCAACCTCCGCTTCTTCATTGCGCAACTGGCGTTAAATTCTGTTCGGGTAGGTGGCCTGGCACCCCCATTGAAACTGGTAAATACAATGAGATTTGGCACATGGAAGTGTTGGCCGTTTCATCGAAGGGATTGTTATTCGGCTGATTGAATATAAAATCACGACGGAGGCCCAATATAATATTCGGGTTGTATGCGTGCATTTCTCTTCACTAATCTCGTTTGACTCCGCTGTGTAAACACCAACAATGCATTGAGTTGCAATAAAATTCGGTAGACAATAGATCGTATAGTGTATTGCTTGTGACTTCCGTTTTTGAACCGTTTTTGTTGACGTTTAGCCTATAGTGTCATACACCGGATGGACAAATAGACAACTCAATTACTGTGTTGGGGATACTGCATATCCGTTTTGGAATAGGTCTCCAAACTCACGCGGCGAGCACTTAGACCGCTGGATCACTGACCTGTCGCCAACTTCAGTTAAATCATTGTCTATAAAACATGATCAGCAAACTGGTTGACTGAGCTGCGTTGGAACACAACATTAGTTCAACGTCCACGGTCGACCAGAAGAAGGTACTGACAACTGAAACGTGTTTATATTAACAGTATGAATCAGAATGTAACAAGCATTCCCCAAAATGAACTTGAGAAGAAAAGCTCGTAGTGGTATGTTGCACGATCTTTGTTCGAACTGATTTCGATGCATCTTATCAAGTACATGCTGCAGAAATGTAAATTACGAAATATGCGCAAAATAGTCACGTGAGAAGAGTGTCCTGTCCAGGTATGGAAGCATCCACGAGCACTATCAAGATAGTATCAATTTAATAAACAGTTCAATTTCCACACGCACGGGCGGCTTCAACAGAAGAAATGGTTTAAAAAGTTCCTCTGACTTGTACGGAATATTTTCAGCGTTTTCGGTACCGCATAACTGTTTCGACAATTGCAATATCATGCTTGAAAAGACGAGCTAATAATGGTATATTGCATTATATTTGTTCGAACTAATTTCGTTGTATTTTATCAAGTACGTATTGCAACAATGAAAGTTAAAAATACTATTAATTACGAGAGATGTCCTTTCCAGGTATAGAAAAATCCACGAACACTAACAAGGTAGTGCTAACTTGGTTTCTGGATGTATTTATTCACAGCAAAACTGATGGCAGTGTGAGACACACAGTCCACCGACAGTCTACTTGGACAAGACAGCATTTGTGCTACGACAATTTTGTGCCAGATAAGCAGAAACTGGGTTTAACAAAAGAATTCGTTCGAACCAGCTAACAAAATCTGCATAGTTGATACGGAGAGTAGCATCATATTAGAGAGGGATTAAGAGCAAACCCTCAGTGCTTTATAAGTTGATTCATCAAACCACAGCTAAACGGCGAATTCATCCACTAAGCTGAACCAAACGCCGCATTAACTCAACTTCCTTATATGGACGACTATATCTGTTTATTCTCGCCTTCTGTTTATAGACGCGTTTTCTACGCTATATTTTACACCCCATATATTTTTTACATATGTGTTCCCATATTAGCCACAAGATTTTTCATTACATGTTAAAGCAGTTCACTTTGGTGCATTAGAATTTACACATTAGATTTTTGGGTGTGACAGCAAGAACCCGATCGCACCAACTAACCGGAAGAGAACCAATCTTAATTAGAGCACATCGCATTGTCTGTTTTGATAGTGGAAGAGGTACGGGTTATTCGAAGGAGTGTCAACGGCTTTGTGTGATGAGAACGGGGTTAACGGTCATAGTGGAGCACACATTATCTGACCCTGTTTCCATTAATTCATCAAACTACGGACCGTATTGGTTGCTTTAACAAGCATGCTCTCGTCCCTGTTAGCAAACGTCCGACTGACCTCGTACAGAACAAATTGAAGTTTGTCTCATCTATCTGGCAAACAGTCTTTGAATTTGCATAACACTTCATCAGTCGATATGCAAACAGTCGCCGTAATTCTACATTCTCATTTGAGATCATGTAAACGGGTATTTGACACAGTCTGTTGACAGTTGTTCACCGGCAATCCAGGTATCGACTGATCGTTGTGTTTGATAACTCCTTCTCAAACTCAGCCTTGACGCGCAATCTCAAAAATTGTATTAGAATGGTTGGGTCTACGGAAGTCAACTCTAACAACATATCGATCTCTGATTCTGTCAGAATCCTGCTTCTATGTTCTTTGTGAGGTGGAGCTTCATAATTGATGCAATCCACATGAAACTACTTGCAATCGGCATTACACTTGACTCCATTCAGAAGGGCAACCATGCGCCAGTCATTGCCCCTTTCAAACACTCCGATAATGCGTCTGCGTGCTTCGGGACTAATGCGAGTGTAATTCCGTCCGTCAGCCGTGTGTACAAGAGAACTAATGAAAATGTTCTCACAAGATGAGTCACTCTCACACTACAGCTTGAAGTCTACCACGACCCTAAACCTCACTCTTATTAGACATGAGATCCACAGAAACTCCTAACCACTCGCAATCCTTTACCTGTCAAATGAGCCAATACGGTCCGTAGTGTGATGAATTAATGGGAACAGGGTCAGATGATTTGTGCTCCACTATGACCGTTAACCCCGTTCTCATCACGCAAAGCCGTTGACACCCCTTCGAATAACCCGTACCCCTTCCACTATCAAAACAGACAATGCGATGTGCTCTAATTAAGACTGGTTTTCTTCCGGTTAGTTGATGCGATCGGGTTCTTGCTGTCACACCCAAAAATCTAATGTGTAAATTCTAATGCACCAAAGTGAACTGCTTTAACATGTAATGAAAAAACCTGTGGCTAAGATGGGAACACATATGCAAAAAAGTATAGCAATACCAACTATATTTCCACTACAAGACGAGTGTCCCTCTGTGTGTGTTGAATACAAACAAAAACATTTTAGTACTTCTGGTGAAGTGATTATTTTAGGAGTACGAGCATATAATTGGTATTTTGAACAAAAAATTGCCTCTCGTAAACTCAGTTGACACAACGAAACATCAGTGATGTACTTGCAAGATTTTGCGGTACCCCGCTATTGCTACCATGCAGTTATACTTTACATTCTGATATTTAGCTTGATTGAAAATGACTTGGTGAACATAATGAGAAACGGTATTAGGAATGATCACCGTTGAGTGAAGTACATGCTTGGACATTATAATCGATCGATAGTCATAATGGTCAAGCAAAACAGCAGATTGTTTGGCAGGTCCATAAGACTGTTTGTAAAACAGTATGCACGGACGGTAACCGGCAAATAACGCTATAGAGGTGAAGTAACAACAACTGACAGTGTGAGGTAGTTTGTGACCCAGTTGCCTATAGATTACGGCATGCAGTCAATCTTCTAGACTGTTACTATACAACCAATTCATCTTTGTTTAGTTACCTGACGTGCTACCGAGAATTGAGTTCAGCGATTCCCCGTTAATGATTTTAGAGTTCAAGGCTGCACTGACGTGTGAGAAAGTCATTACAGGCCCCATTTCAATTAACTATCAGGAGCACGTACCATTCTGACAGATCAGAAAACATCAGATTTAGGTTAGGTAAAGTATACTATTACGAACTCCAGCGCAATTGTTCCTAATATTACCACATGTGACTTTCACTTGGAAAAGTTAACAAGTTGAACAAGCAAGTGCAATTCGAGTGTATGTACGGTCAATTAAAAGATCTGCCACTCCACGTCTTCTGATGATACGGGTTGGTTTCGTTCAAAATTGATAGATATTTCTAAATGATTTCTATCATCGCACACTGATCAGCATTATTGCTTGAAATAGAAACACTATCAAACCATGAAACAAATAAGAGGAATGCAACACGTTGTGTTTCTAAAGCCGGATAAAGGTTCTGGTGTTGTCATCATGAGCAAGGATGATTACATGAGAAAAAATGAATAAAATTTTGGAAGACCAACGACAATTTAAGAAAGATAAGACGATTGAAAATAACATATTTCTGGAAAATCAAATAGCGTATCAATTTCAGATAGTGCTGTTGCACGGCTAAGTATTTGAAAATCAATATAGGCACATGAAACCGATCGGTAAAGAAAAACCACGAGTGAGAGGTACACTAAAAATACACAATAATGGAGTACCCCTCCGACAAATTCTGTGTATGAACACTTCGTTTTATTAAAATTTTCGCTTGATGGCCAGTTGAAATTCTGCACCCCATCCGCAAAATGTTATCCTCCATTTTCTAAAGGATTCTGTTGAACCATCAGAGACATTAGAACGCATGTCGGTGAGTTCACCAGCTAGGTATTCGATTGACATTGATTCCCTTTTTTTTGCTAACGTTTCTCTTCATGAGACAGTTGAGTTTTTATGTGATTTTATTTCCAGTCAAAACTGTGATATAGGTATTCCACTTGAATATCTTAGGGATCTCATTTAATTATGTGTTGAAAATATCAGGTTCAATTTGGAAGGGCTTTCGTACAGATAAGTAGACGGAGTGGCTATGAGTAGTCCGTTAGGCCCAACATTAGCTGATATCTTTATGGAATGATTGAACGGTATGTCTCTGATAATATTGCCAAAGCCTTATTGTACAAGCGTTATGTTGATGTATTTTGATTTTCGCGGACAATGACAATTTTGATTTATTCTTTGATCCTCTTAACTCTATTAATCCGAACCTGTCCATGTCTCACGAAAGGGAATCAAACGACAGTTTAACATTCTTAGATGTACTCATCACTAGGCGTGAGGCTGGGATATTACAACGATCGGTCCATCGCAATGCCCCGATAGCATACATGATGGGTTTGGTCAAAACCCCATTTCATAGGGCCAGCCGTACTTGCACTCCTGTTAATCTACAGATGGAACAATAAATGCTGAGAAAAACGTTACTGGTAAGCGGATATCCTGAGAAGTTCATAGACATTCACATCATGATGAATAAATGCAATGAACCAGTGCAAATAGCTCAAAGTAGCTCTAGTTTTGCCACTTAAAAGCGATCATCTGGCAAACGACATCAAGCACAAATTACAATGTGCCTTATCCCGTACGTATGCGGCTGCCCAATTACGTTTGGTTCAAATCACCAAAGGACCAGTTCTACACAATCGCGAACGCAGTCTGTCTGACCGTTCTGTCTCTCACGTTGTCTCTCACTTCACTTGCGGTTGCGGTGATGTTTACATAAGCAGAACAGACCGACGACTATCTCAACGAGTGGCAGAAAACGTCCCAAACTGGTTAAAACAGCTCACGACACAGCAGTCTGAAACCGGTGATTCCGTTACTCGAAGCCCCGCATCATCCATTGCCAGAAACCTCATAATAAAAGGTCACCAGGTTGACCTACTTAGATCATTCAAAATATTGTTACATCAACAGAACCCGAAGCTACTGGCCTTTAGTGGAGCCATGTTGATCAGAGCTCACCAGCCGGCGCTGTGCATAAAAGTGGTTGAAGCAGCCTATGGGGTTGCCGTGGTGGTGATGAAATAATACGTGATGTGACTGTACACGTGTCCATACCCTGTGTGTCTCTTTTTGTGTGTCATACATAACTAGCATGTTTTACGTCTGCGACTGATGAGAGTAAACGAGATGTTAACATATCGCAACATATGTCTTCTTTGTGCACTGACAAATTTCTTTTGACAGCACAGATTTGGATTGTGTAGTCCAATGGCAGTCCATTCGGCGGTCGCCAGAATGCGCTGACCGACTGTTTTTGGTGTGTTAGCAACTCTGTGAGCAACTCGAAATGCTTTGCTAACGCCTATGTGATGGTCGGTGTCAGCTAGATGTGTAACAATGGTGATAATGATTGACTTACGACAACCGGTTCCAATTCAAGCTGGATGATATACCTTGATCCTTTTTGACAAGCGCCTAGTCGTACGGTCAACACAGTCTACAGTACAACAACAGCATGAAAATGAACACACAAACGCTGGCTGATCGTGGGCTGGTAGTTTCCCTTTCAGGCTCAATCTCAACATCAGTATTGTTGTGAACCAACTGTTTGAGGTTGCCGCTGGAAAGGTGCGTCTACGTGACCGGTACATGCACCGGCTAAACTGATCTGCTACAGTATACCTTTAAGCGGGAGTTTTGTAGACACGACTGTTTTTTCAGCTGTTGTAATTACCTCATGTGGGATTTTGGCATTCATATTTGAAGTGTTGAATTGTTCCGGAAAACCGTTTACCCTCAATAGGTTTTGAACAGTTTTCAGTCCGTACTTTACTGTGTCTTCCAAACAAATCTTTCTTGATCTAGTTGCCAGGCTTTCGGCTAGATTTAGTTTCTGTTTAAGTGCACAAAACTGTTGAAATTGGTATATTGATCTGTTCATATATGTTGGCGATCTACCGATTTACTCAGTGTACCGTCTCAACGTCTGGTCGATTTGATATCTAAGAAATGGAACTCGTTGTTCGATTCCTTTTCTGAGGTGAAGCGCACTGAGGTGTGTGTTGCATTACAAACCTGAAAGTTGGTTGTTAACTCATCTTGTGATTGTATAACAGCAACTTTAATAATTAATCAGAAAACGTTTACTGTTTGCGGAAATTTCCCTTCTGCAAAAATTTGACCGCGCCGTCAGGGAAAAATACACTGCCATGTGTAGTAAGATTAGTATACTCTTTACAGTAATCACCCCTCAGTGCGTACTCTCAGCTTCACTACATGAGCCAAAATTATGCCTGCACATCTGAATGCAAATAGATGATCAGCGCATCCTACCAAAATAAGCGTGAACTTGTAATTCTCGAGCTTGTAGTATAATAAAACAATAGTGCGGTTAGTTCGTTTTAAGCGTCAGAGAACTTACGAACAAAGAAGTTAAAGTCACACAACGCTCCAAGTGGTGTCAACATCAATATTTACAATTTAGGTCATAGTCAAACTTGAATACTGACGGATTTTAATCATTCGAACCAGATAGCTAATACTATTACATCTGCACTACGCACTGAAGTGAGAACTCAAAGAATTTAGGAGGAACCTTGTGTATCCTGACTGAGCCAGCATGAAAGTGAATGCACATGCATGAATGTAACGCAGATGGGCCGTATAAATACTGCATTATCTTCCTCCGGGAGGAACCGCTTTAGGCACTAATGAAAGCTGGACCATTTAATCATATTCTTAATTATAACGGATGGCGAATGGGTTGCGTGTCGTTTTGTCCTGATAATATTTTTACCAATAAGATTGATTTATTAGACAATATAAAAGTTATAGCTTCACCTGGTCAAGGTAAACATGGAATGATCCAATCCAGCTAGCCAGATGGAACTAAGAAATAGTTGACTCGAAAACATTGATCTGGTGACCAGTTGCAAAGCGAAGTTCCCGGGTTCTAAGACACAGCCAATTAAGGTTGAATGGCTAAGCTCCATTATCATTTTTGACTTAGATCATCGTTCGCCGACCATCGCAAAGGAAATCGACGATGCTATTAACGTCCATGTTCCAGCAATGTGTTTTCAATCTGGTAGAAATCCGAGGTCTAAGAAATATAACAAAACTTCAGATAACACTGAAACGTTTAGTCTAGAACAAGTGCAAACGGGTGGTTCGAAATCTGGTTCGAATTTTCTCGCCGTCATTGTCTACGCATATTTCTTGCCCTATTGGTGCTCTGCGCATCAAAAATTGCATACGATTATTGTTATTCGTTATCCAATGACATATTAACTCGTTAACTATTGAACAGTTTGGTTATATTGTATCTGTTTCTGTATCTATTTTATACTGCTTATTGTTTGTTTCTATTGACAATGACCCGAGTTAGATCTAGCAGCGCTGGAACTCAGGTAAATGAGGCAGCGAACATTTGTGGCTGTTATGGATGCAAAATGTCCGTATAAAACGGTATGTAGTGCGATCAGTGCTAGAAGTGGTATCACTTTAGATGCACTGGCCTCAATGAACGTCAGTACAAACAACTTTCTTCTTCTGCTTTAAATTTTATCTGCATGAGCTGCAGGTTCGGTGAAAGACAAGGTCGTTGAATAGTCACGCACGCACCACGAACAGGGGGGGGACGAAGAAAACCTGCGACTGCAAATGCAGAGATGTTCTTAGCACTATATGTCCCTCTGTTTCTTCTATGGGGAATAGGATGGAGGAATACCAGCGGACTCTGTCCGAAATGAAGATGGAACTCCAGTCCCTAAATGAATACATAGCGCTTGCCCTCTCTGGTGTTGCAGTCACCAAGACGGCAGTTGTCCCGTCAATTTCACATATAGAAGAGGCAGCAACCAATATGAAAGGGAAAGCCCTCAGAAACAGGACAGTTGTCCTATGCTGTCGCTTCCCCTCAAGGTTTTCTCTAATCGAGCTGGCTAAGTCAGTCATGGCGTCTTCATTCTCAATGGACGTTACAAGTCTTGTGCTCGCGAGCAGGTTAGGCGCCGAGACAATCAAAAGTCATTCGGCTTATTAGTGACCTTGCCAGCCATGCTCAACCCAGAGACAGTAGTGAAAATATCTGAGGCTTTGAAATCCACCAACGTCAACCTGAAAGGCGTTCCTTTCGAACACTTTCGGTGAGAGAGGGCGAGCAGAGGACTAAAACTAAGTCGCGAATTATGGCAGACCGAAAGCTACAACTGGAAACTAAGGTCGTGGTTTCCGCCCCAGTAATACCCACTCAGGCTTATGTGCCGATGGTGGGAAGCAAGGACCCCGTTTTCGTAATCGCCATCCCAACGGCCAACGCCCAAGGCAGGGGCAAGAATGTTGAAGACACCGCACGAATGCCGTTCTCCGAGTAACCCAGGCCAAAAACCACCAAGAGGCCTCGCAGAAAATTCTTTCTTCCAATACTTCGGAACGACAAGAGCCTGTTGGTGACGCCGCCTGTAAATCATAAGGCATTTATTGGTCCGCCCAGAAAGGCATTTCTATCAGTCGCATCATAAAACCATGCACACTGACGCCCTCTAAAACCTGCATCCAGCAGACGAAGAAGTCAAATCTTCCGTGGCTGATAACTTTCAAACACCCTCCGAAACAGCGAAATTTATTAGGGGTACAGAAGTCGTAATTTGCAACACGGAGAATGTTGGTCAAGCGTCCTCTAGGGACGTTAATATATACACAAGTGGTGATGTCGCGCGCACAACCTCAAAGGAGGGCCGTCAGAATCACACGGCAGTACAGACCGAGTCCAATACTACCCTCCTCAATTGTAGGTCTTCTTTCTCAAACTCTTCATCGCACTCTCCTATCTCTTTTTTCAGTAAATCTAGTGAGGAAATTGTAGTGGAACTCTTAACCGTGATAGCTTGAATACACACTAACAAATAATTTGAAATTAACCACATCCCCGACTACTCATCAGTAATCTAAAATATCGCCTAGCAGGTTTAATGAGATCGGAGATTTCGACCTGTTTAGGAAGTCCTAATCGCGGGGTTATCGACTGGAGTTAACAGACAGTAACTGTGTCTCCATTTCGAGACGATCGGGCAACCTGATCATTACTCACAAGCGAAAGTGGTTGAGAGTTCACATATGATCTTTCGGTCGTGCCTAACGTGAGGTGAATGGCGCAGTGGTAAGCACGGTTTCCTGCTCATGAACAGCGTGGTCAATGTTCTAGTGGCGGCAGTGGCAAGGATATGCACTACTG
>LUCH01000908.1:5463-31704 GCA_013368495.1 Paragonimus heterotremus | reverse complement strand
AATTGAGCCAAACGAGGCCTTTCAAGTCATCTACAAGGTTCGTCAAACCCACTCCAGAGCTGTCAGATTGCGACTGTTATCGACGGCCGAGGTAATTGCCATCAGACTCTACAACCCCTGTCTATGTGCCCAAAAACAGTTCGTGCAAGCCCTTCACCTCCCATGGTCAACTATTCCACAGCCCCTCGAGAGCCAAGCAGGCGTGAACTACTTGACACCGCCAAATGCATGTCTCACGACAGGCATGAGTGATAATGCCACATATTCACTAACACTCCCACCTCCCCTCCAGTAGACTGTGTCTATAATTCGAATGACCTATTTGACTTGCTCTAATTTTTCATATATAAAACGCACGTACCCTATTTAATTGTAAAAGCCCGATGAGAATTACCGAAAACAGCTGTTCGCACAACTGACTTCATATAAAACCACCCAGTCGGGGGCAGTGAAGCGTAGGATTCTGTCCACAGCCGAAGCCATTGGAATTCGCCTATATAACCCACCCTGTGCATCCAGAAACGTTTTGTTCAAGCGTTGGATCTGCCATGGTCAACCCCACACCCTGTTAGCCTGTCAAGACCCGCGGTTCAACTGGGTACTTGACCGCAGCGTGACATTGAATTGATTGACCTTATTAACCACCCGTTCCCTGTTTACCTCCTTTATGATTCCCTGTAAAATTCGGGATGATGAATCACTGAAAACGAGCTTGTTCGCTACACAGTATTTTTCACTACTGCAATGTGCCAGAAAAAACTAGACATTGGTTTCCCACCAGGAATTTGAAATCGGATTCTGGCCTTCCATATCGATGACGATACTACGGACAGCGTGGACACAGCATATCAGCGCCCCAACGCGGCATTGTTCTGACCAGATTTTCTCTCTGCTCGACCTAGTTATCACTAATGAGAGCCACTAGTTAGACAGATTTATCATTAAGCCACCATTTGAACACAGTGACCATTCTCTGCTCATCTTTGTTCTTAACTGTTACTGGTTACGACAACCAGTAAAAAAGTATACAGTTTGAAATTTTAGTCAGGCAGATTTTAGCGGTCTGAGAATCTACCTAGGTTCACGTCTTTTTGACTATGGCTCCGTGGAACATAACTACTGCACGTTTCGAAGCGCAGCTGAGAAAGCGGTCTACTTATTATTATTTGTACGCCACAAACTGTGCATTTTCTCTTATCGGCCACATCTTCCACATAGAATACGTCGTTTTTTTGATAACCATACCTATTTATTCGCAAAGCACAAGCTCATGGGGAACTCGAAAGACCTAAGCTCGTTCCACATTGTTCGAAGTAGGCGTAGACGGGAAATCTGCCGGCGTATCAAATTCGTACACGAAAAAGTGCTTCTCAGAGCTCGCGAGAACCAAAACCACTTACTTAAGCACATGCGATGACTGGGAAAGAATAAACCCTCGGTTCTTTCTCTGCGACCGCCTGATGAGGAGAACTCATCTGACTCCCTAGTTGTGGCCGAGTTATACAAGAAGTACTACTCGGAAGTCTAAAAACTCGCCATGCTGGACCACTTCTCATCAAACCGTCTTCTTTCTTCTACTTAACATTACTTCCCTCCTAACCGGTCATGCATAACAAGTATGTCTATTTTCATGGATAGTCTGACGGGGGTCAAAGATGATGAGCTTTTCAAAGATACTATCTTCTCTGACTTCGACAAGGCTTTAAACCGTATCCCACACGGCTCCCTGAAGCACAAACTGGAGCTCTATGGGATTCAAGGAGAGGTTCTTCGTTGATTTGCCTTTTTCCTCGGTAATAAAACCTTTAGAGTTGAGAACGGATCAGATCTTTCATCTCCCTCTTTCATTTCTGCGGCAGTTCCTTAAGGGTCATTGATAGATCCTCTGTTATTTCTGATCTACACCAATGACTTTCCGGGAAATATTTCCAGTGACGCTCTTCTATACGCCGATGACCTAAAAATCTGGAATCCCAGTGATTCTAGTGCACTACAGCTTGACCTTGACGCGATTAAACGATGGTCGGACGATTGGAGCCTCTCACTAAATGACAGTAATTGTGCACATACGTCACTCAGTGGAGATTCTGGCAATGTCTTCACGATTCATGGTGCACTCAGCACAATAAATATCGTGAAAATCGATCTGAAGAAAGATCTGGGCATCTGATGGTCGTCTAATTTATCCTTCGCATATCACCGTGAGATGGCGGCAATACAGAGATTTACCGGTCTCAGGATGATCAAGCGCACTTTCCCCGCATATACAAGAAAGCGTTCCAAAAGCTTTGTGGGGTTTATGTAAGACCACTGCTAGAGTATGCTAGTCATTTCGTGCATACGGGCCTGGATAAAGACATATTGGCTGTTGAGCGTGTCCAGCGCATGGCTACCAGACTAGTCACGAGCCTAAGAAGTGTCGCATACGAGTCCCGGCTTGAAATTCTTGATCTACAATCATTTGGATTTCGACGACTACGCAGTGATTTAATTCTCACACACCTCCTGTTCAGAGTAAACCTCGTTGATCAGTTCTTCACTGTAGCGAATGATGGCGGTCGGTGAGGACATAACAGAAAGCTATACAAACTTCGTTCTCGGACCTGCCTTGGGCAGCAGTTATTTCTTACAGGGTCATTAACCCTTGGAACAGTCTTCCTCTCGAGGTCGTTAGCAGCATCTCTAGAGGACACTTTTAAGCATTGCTTCATTCTCATTTACCATTGACTTTAAGACACATTGACAAAATTTAAGCTGAACTACCGCAAATTCCAATGTCGTAAGTTAGAATTAAATTAAGAAATCTACTAACTCGTAACTCCTCTGTTCCATTCATGATATTTTATGACTTCTTGTAAAGACTTCTAGCAGTGGTTTTCAACTGCTCTATGTCAAGTGGCCGTTTACCGGAAGCCTGGAAACAGTTTCCATTCACACTTATCTTCAGAGGTTGAAGCGACAATAGTACGGCAAACTATCAACCAACAAATTTGCTTCCGGTGACTGTCAAGGTGCCCGGAGCATACGAGATGACGCTCAAGCTTGAAGAACTCCAACTGATCATTGAGGAGCAGCGTGACCTTCGTGGGGGAAGTCCCTGCGTCACAAATCTGCTGATTATTCGTGATTTTAGGAAAGCGGCTGCCGACGATTTAGGCTAGCGTTATACTTTATGTTGATCTTCCCAAAGCTTTTCATCTGGCCGATCACATTAGCTCGCTATAAAACCTTCATAAATTCAATCCCGGTAAACACATATTCACGTGACTTGATGAATATCTGGACGGCTATCAAAGGGCTTCACTACTAACTCCACGTTTTGCAAGGATTCATCTTAGGACTCATATTGTTCACTCATTTCATTCTTGTACTACAACATATTCAGAAAACAACTGTTGGTCTAAGTGGATGGAACGTACTTCCGACGATCTCTAGAGTAGCCATGAGAAGTCAACTCGGCCTTGTTTCAGCTAGCGTGTTGATGGCTAAAGTTGGGTAGATATTATTTCCATTTGTGAACCTACGGAATCTGTACAAACGGCATATCACGGATGTATTATTGAGGGGACAAAACAAGAAACAAATAAGAAAACAGTTGAAGCCTTTGACTGTCTTCACGCAATTCTCTCAGTGACACTCGGGTACGTAAAGAGTGCAGTTGATCCTTTTTGGACAACTTGATCAGAAGCCGTTCGATTGAGCCATTTAACGTGCAGTAAATTGTAGGTCACCACAAACGTGACGACACAAACTTCTTGAGCTTTGCTCCGGTTGCACATAAAAGTAACTGTTACATATACTGTTTTACAAAGCGTCAAAAAAGTGCTCCCAGGATAGACTACTGGCTGAGCAAAAGCATATCGTGGTGGCAAGTTCTCAGAACGTTTCATACGGAACTGCAGTGAGCTTACGTCTACGAAAATAAAACTTTTAGCAGTAACTAAAGAAGTTGTGCACTTGAAAGTTCCTTTCAATAGTGACGCTTTATGAACACCTTTGGAACGATGAACAGCACCGCGTTGTATCGTAGGTGTAATGCAACAAAGCTTGTTCTGCTCTCCTAACCGTCTAGGTTAGATTTAACACTGATCAAAAAGTAGAATTATGTTTTCTACGGGACATTGTGTCTATCGGTTATTTTGTCATGACAGTAACGGCACAACAGAAAGAACACTTGAAACCAAGGTCAAAGAGCATGTTTCGAATTGGTTTGGAACCGCAATAACTTATCTGTTAGTAAGTAACGCTCAGCGAGGACGAGAAATCGCTTAGTCCATTACGAGTTATTTGTTTGAAAAAGGCCAACAGTACAGCGTAAGATGTCTTGTGCACGGTGTTATGTGTCCAGAAACAAATAGTTATAAATTTATCCCTCCTTTGGTAATTTTATCCCATTCCCAAAGATCTCCCATTGTTCTGAACGTTTTCTCTTACTTTCTACCATGTACCCATCTAACAGTTTTGTTTTCAGTTCAGTTTAAAAGTACTTATTAGCATTCCCCTCACTTTCCACTTAACTACCCATGACTATTTGACCTAGTAACATAACCGTCCTTATCAGTTTTATATTGCGTCATCTGAATGTCCTGTTCTTGAGTCTCCATCATTCTGACTTCGCTTATCACGCCCGCATTCTTAACCATTGTTGCCATGCCTACTTGCTATAAACTGATTGTACTAATTTCGTTGTAGTAACAGATGAGATGCGAACGAAATGTCCGTGTACAACACATATTACGCTATACTGGTGGCCTTTTTCAAATTTATTTCGAGGAACCACTGCTGCAAAGTTGTTTATTGACCAAGAGCCAGAGGTTCATTATCACATCTGAGTTTAAGGTCTTGATGAACGCTTACAATTCAAAAATCCTCAGGGAGCCTTATTGATCCGCCGTCGGCAGCTGAGTCAATGAACACAAAAATACTGTCAATCCTTGATTGGTGGGGGCTTGCCCGTTAGTGACACTCCAGATTCAAGTTCACCAAGGGAACAAACTGTTTCAAACTCCAGATTCAGCCTGATTTGTACATTCCAAAATCTTGTTCTTTTGTTTTCATGCCAGCCATACGTTTACGACTGACGTGAATATGCGAAGTGGATTTATATTGTAACTTGTATCTTCTGATTAGCTCATTCAAGTGGCTCAAAGGGGCCCAGTGCTTCAGAGGAACAAAGAGTGTAGAAGACGTAGTGAACTTACTGAAGGATCCGAACAGTTTGAATCAGTCGTTCATAGAGAATAATTTGTCACTGAATGTTAAAAGACGTAAAGTTATGTCCATTCGCATCAAAATTCCGCTGACTACTATTTTGGCTACACAAGGCTACTTGCATCAATGTGCGAACGAAGCTGTTGGACTCTAGTGATAACCAGTTTAATTTCGTTCACAAATCGTACGACCATGACAAAAAGGTGCAAATATTCTAGAAACTCATAATATCTGTGAAACATTTCATCCTGAGTCTTTTCCCATTATATCCACTTGAATATTCCGCCAAAGCGCGGAAATTGACAAACATGCCTGTTGTTCTCATGTGTCTCAAAATAATCTCTATTCTGATAGACTGGCAGAACTGGCCCAACTCAAAACGAATTACAGACACTCTAACGGAGACCTGATTCTTACCTAAAAAAATAGTCCACACCAATTGGCAAATCTACTCCCACTAAGAAAGATAAATATTACAGGGGTTACAGATTGAATTTGAACAATGCACTAGACAGAATGCGCTGCAAATGGAGATGGCCCACAGTTAAGATCTGCTTACATTAAAATCAATTGCCCAACTCTGAGATCATGTCTGAATCGGGTGAGAATTAAACTGTTACCCTCGCAGCATATACGTGAGAGACAGCCAGCAGTACAAGCTTTCTAATCGTTAAAGTAAGTCACTACCGCAGATTATCATCTGCGTATGTCTGACTGATTGTTGTTTCATTGTGTTTCAGTATTCGTCGCGAATATGATCGCATATCACAAGCTTCATGGAAACTACTACTTTTGTCTACCCCTACTCACTGTTCATTACACTTATAAACCGTGCCGGACAATTCCCTCCTGATTATTACTGAGAAAGAAATGCGCACGCGATAATCTTTCACCCTCCAGTAGCAACTTGCAGCAAATTATATTATGGTATTCCTAAGTAAACATCAGTAACATTTTAATTTCATTGTCTGTATTACACTATCATGGTTAACCGCCTTCAGTTGCCAAGTCCCTTTTCATTCATGCATACACTCTACACTGATAAGCATTCAGTTTGCGACACAAATGTTTACGTGCTAGATTCGTCGGACAATTGTTTTCTAAGTTCCGGTAACCTGCTGGCCACAACAAATTCAAGTTTCAGACAAATTGTAATTATCATGATGAAGTAACTGGTTTCAGTGGTGTGTAGTAGTGTTATGAAAAAACACGCCCATTGTCCTTCAGTTTTTCCTGCACAAACGTGTGTCTAAGTGGAAAAGTAAGGGCTACGAATTCGTTTTGGGATGGGTTTATTATGCATACAATAGTATATCCGCCAGGTGTGACTGAACTGTGGTAAGCTTAAACAGGAACCTCATTTTGGCTATAGGTGCAGAGGTCTCTTTTAATTCAAATCTTAAAACGTTATAAAACAACCCTAACTCTTCCGGGAAATAATTCTGACTGCAGAAGCGACATACCCAAACTGATAGAAGTTGGACCGTTACCATAAGTTCCCGGGGGGCTGAGACAAGTACGCCAACTACAGATCGTGCAAGTAACGATTATTTGTCGTTCGAATTTCGAATTTCTCTATCAGTTTCATTTAACAAAATAAATCTTCTTGCAAATTCCCTGCTGACTTTGCGAGTTTGCAATTAAACCGAGGCTCGTTAGGGGTGTGACTCACATTACTCATTTGCATAAAACATTTTCCTTTTGATTTCGGCACAATGGCTGGAAAATAAATCTGTTTGATTGGCCATGCTGATCGGTTGTAGGTGTTGTATTCCTACGCGTAACTTGCTAATTACAGTTCGTTAGTAAATAGCATAACGGTTTTCTGAGTAGTTTTACTGAACATGTTTAGCATTTATGACCAATTCATTACACACTTCTCCGATGTTTCCTTCAGATGTACGTGTTGACAAATAATAAAAAGAATTATACTATACACAACAATATTTTATTTAAAAGTGGTACATTGATCCGTAAATGCATAACAAATGATATAGCTGAGTTTCCAACTTGCACTTGGTATACACGAGTTCAGGTTCAATAATAATGAATCAATAATTATTGTTATTATTTGACTAAAGCTGTTGTAAACAGTAGGACACAATTCAAGTTATTGATGCATTTTTCGAAGTGGCAATCAGAGTATAACGCAGAGTATAACACACTTTCTTAAAATGATCACCATGGGTTCATTGTACTTAACATTCATTTAGACATTAATCGTGTATATTCGCTGATACAAACAGGTTTATGATCCATGATGCAAACAGTGGTTTCTGTGTGGTCATCGTCTGTAGCACATGCACTTATCTGACTGACCAGTCTTTTGCTCAGCAAAAGTCAGAAGTAAGCACTGAGCAAATTATATCGTGAAACCTCCACTCTGTTGATTGCAAACTCTAGCCGATTCATCACAGGCGAATGACGCCACAAACTGTTACCCCTGAACATCACTCAGATCGTCCACTTGTCCTAAAGACACATTCTGATAATCAGTTTATCTTCCGACACTTGCGGTAAACAGTTAGCCTCATGGAATCGCACACAAAATTACCATGAGCCATACCTCGCTGGCTGTCGGTTGTAACTTGCGCCGTCTCTCGACATTTCTGAATGCAATCCCACGGTCCACTGATGTTCTGTGGAACAAATTACAAAAGAGATGGATATTATGAACAGAACCACAAATAGTAAATGATAATTAACAGGTATTTCATGAAAGAACTGTCGAAATACACGAAAACAACTGCAATATATTTCCAACGTGGTTGCTTGTGTTCGGATAAGATTAGCTGAGTGACGCAGAACAAATTTTGAGAAACCATCAATTCTGTTCTCCAACACATTTTTCACAGTTATCTTTAACTTACCAGTGTCTCAGACAACCGGCTCTCTCTGTGCTGTAAAGTTGCAACTGGTTAAGACCCATAATCAGCATAAATTATCTGAATTGAGTCTCCTATTTTAAAATGAATGTAAGGTGTCAAGAAGACCATAAACATTTAATCGCATATGGAAATGATGACAACTGCAAAGTCTGTCTTATTATTACACCTGAGGTAATGCATCGCTAGTTGTCAGATAAGTAATCAGGCATCTGGACGTTAAAATAATTCCCCAATGAATTCTAAGTGTATTGCACCCAAAAGTGATAAACCGAGCATTTGTTTATTTAACCAGAAGAACATCTTGCGTTTCTTCAGAGAAAATTATCCAATCTGTCATGACACAAGAGGGCCGAGTGGAACAGCTGAACTGCTTAAAACGTATGGAGGGAAGACGTAATAAACAGCAGGGTACACCCAATTCACAACATTCCACCTGTGTTGAGATTTTAAGGTTGAGATTCGAGTGCAGCTTATTTCTTTGAACAGCTCTGATAGGTGTTGCTGTAGATATTAAACATTTTAGTGCTCATATAGTCAAAAAAGAGGTTTGTTAAATGATAAACTGACCTCAACCATATGGAAAGAACGAGGGTGGGTGCTGTATCTGACTGCTGAACGAACAAAACAAAGACCGCGACCGTAAGTGTAAGGGGACACATTCTCGGTTGTTGCCATGTTCATCGACTGATATTTATTTATGTCCAACGTTATTCAGTCTGGACATTCGTCATTTGATTGGTCAGTATAACATTCAGTCTGATAGACAACGCACTGGATTACTTACATAGGAGACGACACAATCATGACGATAATTGAAACGGAACTGATCGTTTCAAGATGAATTTATCGTTTTAATATCAAAGTAGGAAGTTCACGTAATATGTCAGTTTTGTGGAGAACGTATGCTATCTGTGCACACTACAAACAATATGTGATCAACGTTAAACGGGGTCGCTCAAATCGTCTATCGAGTGAGGCTGGCGCTGGAATACCGAGACCGTTTGCAATAAGCTGGATTGCGCAGATCAAAACCCACGCTGATTTTCGGGAATGTTCTGCTCCGAGAAATGGAAATTTGGTGGACTTACTAGCATTCAGCAACTGAACAGTTTGATGATAATCCTTTTGCCTGAACCACATTCGTTTCTGTGAGGGATGTAACAAACTAAACATAAGACAAATGAGTGAATGTCTTTAACGGAAGAATCAATTCTGGCTTCAACAAGAGGGATGGTTTATGAATATTTCTTTCGAATTAGGCGCCACATTTGATCCGACGAAGAAAACGGTCCGTAAATAAAGACGATGGAAATATGGTTAACTTGACTCTCAGGGTGATGTGTTTCAGATTTTTTTCTCAACGTTCGGGGCTTGCGTCGTTTTATGTACTACGTGAAGTAGAACAAAGCAATTAAACATGGAATGGTTGTTTACAGACTGTATCGGATTGTCTGGCAAAAAATATCGTCTCTAAACAGTTCCTCTAAGAAATTCAACTTATTTTCATTTCTATCAAACATATCCGAAGGTAGGTCAATCCCTATATGTGTCAGAACATCGCAGGCGCGCACAATACCAAGCTGTATGAGTATGTACGGTTTGAAACATTATTTCTTGAATAGATTTATTTCTCAGACAGCGAGAGCACCAGACGGTCCTACACAACATTGAGACCAAATTGTAACAAAGGATCATATGAAGTCATAGCAAAGGCATTTTTACAGTTAGTCTCTCGGATTACTTTCGTGTTGGTTATCGTCCTTATTAGGCTTCCTTCGGTTTAATGAAAACGACAACCTGCCAGCAATAATAAAGTGGAAGAGACTAAGGACTGATCATTGAAGATTTGTATTTGACAGTCAGAAAATTTTCAACCCACTGATGTGGAGTAGTTGTTAACCGTTATCCTGTAGAAGCTGGAAATCTGGCTTCAACTAATATACTGATTTCATTGGCACTGAAAAGCACACGAGTTATTAGTTATGCGGACCTACGGTATGCTGGTGGTAAAACAGCTTAGTGAGTAATGGAAAATATCACTAAGTAAAGAGCCACGTATTGGTTTGACAGTTTTAGACGACCAGACTAGGGTTAACGAACACAGGCACAACACCTTTAAGTATAAGCTGATACACCGCCGTTCTTCAGGTGAATATCGTCTTGGAATCAAACACCAAAGAACCACTACCAGTGAACCTATGTTTGCAGTTTACTGATTCAAATCACATTAGCTTGACCATATTCGATTTTATAGTAGGTAAGATTGTGAAATCTGTGATTTGGTAATTGTTACCGTGACACGCACGTTACATTCTGATTGTGCTCAGCTAACTGATGCGTCTACTTTTATGCAAACTATGCAGGTCTGTTCTCCATATCTCGCAAAATTACTGTCCTTATTGAAACATCAAAAGAATGAGCTGCACTAATGTTTGCAACATTTCATTCACTGATCTATCCACATTGGTTGTACAAAACAGTCTGTTTTTAGTGCAGGGTGATTGAGTTTTTATATACAAAATTCTCTAGTTACCTCATCAAAATTACAATAAAACCATTCCAGCCAGCTGCATCACAGTGTTGCCCCCACGGATGTGATATCCGCCACAATATCATGCATTCATATTGCTTGTAAGTAGTGTGTACAGTGATTACGCATAAACATACACGCTTAATTAATTTTCTGAGCACCTATCTGCCTACTCTCAGACGGAGCAAGCAAGTTGGACTAGAGTTCACGATGACGCTGTACAATTCAACGTTTGAGGAAGTTACGCTGAACATTATCGTAACTGTTACTGTTTATTTTTGTCAATGAAAATAGGGACCAAACATGGATGCTTGAAATGCATTCGAACCATGTTGTTAGTTGTACAATTCTTGATAAAAAACAATACTTGTTGTAGCATCTTCCAAAATGTTCGACTAAGTGTCACGAGTGCTAATTATTCTTGTAAACAAGAACATGGCCATATCTGCTTCCAATTTGTTCAGGTCCGAGCAAATCAGATCAGTAAGACGTACCGATTGGTGAAGTTTTAAACGGTTAGGCAAACAAAGCTTGAGTAGACAATGGATAAAACACGGAACATGTGAAATACACCGGTGGTGTTAATAACATTAATAATACTAAGGCTCATTACAAATTCGTGCAATGATTATAATAAATTCGAAGTGAAAACAACTATCGGCTCAGTTTCGTCGTTGGCTGAAGTGTTAGGAGGCTGTAATTGTGCAGATTTCAATTTCAGTAGACAGTGAAACTGAGACATTGGATGGATGAAAAAGTACGCTTTTATGGGGAACTAGTGGAAGATGCAGAAGTGAATTAGAAGACAGGGTAAATTTTGTACAGTAAAAACTGTACTGCGGAATGTTTACATTTCAAAATTGACCACCACCCACAATCGATCAGTCTTTGCATTCAAATAAGCCTTTCGGCTAGCCCACTTCGGAAGGAAGCACTAGACTCAAGTTTCGCTCTTATTAGGGCTCATCAGTTTAGGCTGCACAAAACGGTCAGTTTTTAGTGCAGGGTGATTTATTTTTTTTACATATGCACTCCTCCGTTAATCTCACCGAAATTATGATAAAACCATTCCAACCAGCTTTACCACAGTGTTGTCCCCTCGTATGCGATACCGTCAGGTACTCATATTGTTTACAAGTAGGAAGAACAGTAATCATGCCCCTACACATACGTTTGATTAAGTCAGTAAGTGTCTAACTCCCTACTCAGCCAAAGAAGAGCATTTCCATCACAGTTCACGATGACGCCTTTCAGCCAACCGCTTGAGGAAGCTACGCTAAACAATACGGTAAATGATGAGTAGTAGGGGATTTGGATTTGGTTGAGTGTTCACATATGATAATTCGGTCGTGCCTAACGTGAGGTCAATGGCGCAGTGGTAAACACGGTTGTCTCATGAACTGAATGTCCGTGGTTCAAGTCCCGGCAGTGGCGATGATATGCACTACTGACGAGCTCTAATGAGAGCGAAACTCGAGTCTAGTGCTTCTTTTCGAAATGGGCCGACTGGAAAGTCTATGGGGATGTGATAGCTGCGATCAATTGTAGGTGATGTTCAATCTATATGAATACGGTAAATGTTGATGTTTGTTGTTTAATTTAACAACCTTCAAACAACACGATATGTAAGTAATGAACACACATTAACTGTTCGATTGAGACTGAACTGTGCATAAATGTAGCCACAGGAAACAAAGATTTAGGTGAAAAAAGTAAAAAATTGGATAATATTCAATGTATTCAAAGGATTACTAGTGTCGTTGTAGGTCTTTTGCCATCTGGTTATGAATGCATAATGGTGGTTTCATAATGTCCATTGCGAACGCCTCGTACTCCTTAAAAGTGGTCGGTATTTGTCTGATGAATTATACAAACTGCCACTTATTCACGGGTCGTGTGTTCGATTCTCCGGCGTGAGTAGTGCTGATGAGATCCAATTATTTCGAAACAAGTGTTCCCCACTTCGCTGGTGGTCACTGAGACCAGCAGTTCTCAAACGCAAACAATCACAAACACCCTGTTTTAAGGTTTCCGAAGAAGTTCATTAAATGCAAAGGTTTCCGATGAGTATGATACTAACTAATATACTCTAATACACATAAGGCATCTCACGCGTCAAATTTCTGCCAGCGTCTTACTACGACCAGCTGTCGCAACGGCAGTGCAGAAATCAGTGTCCTTGTATCTACTTTGCAGAGGAGGATATGTATCCCTCTTCCTGAATCGACAACCGAAAGTGGTAATAAATTGTACTTACATGATAACCAGGTTTATTGTGACGTGACAAAAAATCTCATCACTCAACTCCGAATTCACACAGCCAAACAATATTTGTGGACTTGTTTTTATTCGTAGTTTTTCGTATGTTAGTCGCGTAGTGTAAAGACTCCACGTCCGAATTCTGAAGAATTTGTACAGATTGGATTGTACAAACTGAACGTTTGCAAGAGTTCGGTCACGATTCAGACCCGACAGAAACGTTCAGTTTTACTTGTTAGTCGATGCTCAAATATTGTTCACGGTTATGTGAGGCGACTGAAATGTACCGCAGGGAATCATCGTTATGCTTTTACAGAAAGATGGTGTAAGATCCATTGCTCCATCTTATATAGATTGAGTGCTCTTCATATTTTGTGTTCTTTTTCTCACTTTCTTTCCTGTGGCTATAATTCCGCACTGTTCATTCTCCGCGAGGCGGCCAATTTATGTTGATTGTTTGCAGTTCGTGTTCTTCAACGGTTGTTCAATAAATCGATGCATCAACTCTGGATCGTATACTGCTCCACATCTTCTATAGCACTATGCATACACTGCGTTCTATTATGATTGCTAAATCCGGTGTGACTGGTCGTTATTCTGAATAGGTTTCTGATTGACAGCAATCTGAGGATTTGGATTATTGCAAACTGAACACCATCCACGCAGTCTTCCCATTCGTATTAGGCTTCCGGTTGGTCCGCATCGAAAAGAATGTTAATTGTTCACTCTAAACACTTGTCCGTGGACGCTTAAACATTCATTTGTTTTTTATCTAATTTCGCCTGTCCAACTGAGAGGACAGAACAACACAATATTTGAGCCTTCATTTTACTTGATGATCTTCACGTTTTTTTTATTTCGACTATCTTGAAAAATTTTCTACAAAACATTATTTCAGATCAATTCAACAAAAATGAAGTTTTCCAGTTCCACTAATGTGAACCGTCTGTTTGAAAACTTTCGATTCGTTTCACCTTTCTTTAGTTTGAGAACACTTGGTAAAATTATCTTAATGGTAATTCCGTTTACGAAATTTCCGATGAACGGAGTTTCCAAATTCATCCTGTTTGCGCGTAAAAACAACGACTAGTCAAGCTCAGTGCAATTTCTTTTAAAAGGAATTTACCGATTTGTGTTCGCTACTTTTCGGGTAAGTTATATTCGGTATTGTTGTTGTTGATTCTTTTGACTCTTGTTGATCACTAACCACGCGTAGAGATCGCTGTGAGTTTACATATTTGTGTTAGCCAAGTAATATCGCCACTGGTGAATATCATCGCAAATGATCAGGACGAACATGTCTTTTACTGTTGCTGGTGTTCTCAATAATGATAAATTCAATGTCTAATTCACATTCACCATGGAAAACCTTCCTGATTAAGTAACCTATTTTGGTAAGTCTTACATCGTCTACTTGCGTTATCAGTTATGTGGCTATATTCGTTTGGTGAACAGATAAAGGAGTTTTAGATTTTTGAATTTAGTGTCTCAAAAATACACTGACTGAGACCAAGTAGCGGAAAATGAATGTAAGATATTTTCTGTGAAACCGTTCTGGGTACTGAGTTTTAACATACTAAGCATAAAAGTCCTACTGAAACTCACTGTCATCTCATGCGTTCAACCGTGGAAGTGAAAAGTCTGGAAGTTATACCCTTAAGGAAATGGAGATTTTGATGACAGAGTTGAAGGTCACCGTAAAAATCGTTAAAACTGTTAATTCAACGAACAGAAGTGGTTTCCACAAATTCTTATATTTTTCAGAGATGGATATATAAAACCAGTTGGAGACAGAAATTTACTGATCAGAAAATGACCAACAGACAAAGTGATTGAACAAATGATTAACGAGATTTTTCTGTCGTCTGGATTATAAACGAAGTGGAACTTATTCAATTAGTAATGATCCAACTGTAATAGTGGGACTAAGTATTTCGTAGATCGGGTGGTTTTGTGTGTCATTGTGATCTAAGCATGTGAACTATGTGTTTCCTAATACAACTCGGGTTGCGAACACCTAGGCTACTGACTAAAGATAACAGTTGAAGTTTCTTAGTAAGGTGGCGGGGACTGGCGGAAGATATGGGCTGCTGTGTTATTGTCTAAGCGTCGTTGGTAGTCAATCAGCTTTCTAGTCGTCAATTGATTCTACGTGATTGCGGCAGCCACAAACGGGAAGTTGAAGAATGAACTTTCATTTGTTGAAACGCTTATGACTGTACGTTGATACAGTCGGTTGAGGATGAAATAACCATTGAGCACACCGTGAAGTCAATCGGGCTTTTGAAAGCTAATTCAAAACAAATTTCCAACGGTTAAAGAATGGCACATTTCGTTCTGCTAACGAACTCATGATAATAGGCATATCGTGAATGCCAAGGCAATCCAGGCTGAAAAGCATGTATATCGATTGGTCCAAGTCGACAGAAAATGGAATCCCAAATGCTAAGGTGGTGTAGTCTGTGCTACAAAATCTACAACCCGCATCAAACAGTCGATGATCTAGATAGTTTTTTTATACAGACCACATCCAGACCACTTTGATTAGTGTGTTTTCCGCACCAACCAAACACGTTTATCAGCCTTTCGTACATGAATGTGTGCTTGCATCTGGGAACAGTGACGTCAGCTGGTGAAGTAAATGAATTATTTCCGCAAGTATTTTACTTTAAACATACAGATGCCAGTCATCTATCATTTTGGTGATGAGATGCTAATTACCATACAAAAGCTGGAGATCTTCCTCAGCATACATTGCCTTTCAGAACGACGTCCTTTTCTTTCCGTGCAACTGCAAGACATTTATGGAATAAGTATTGTTGTCAGTGGGTTTCAGAAAGCTGCCGAAACTTCCACGCAGACAACGGTTTGATCTTGAGACGAGCATCTACGGAAGTACGTACGCTCATTCTGGCGCTAACAAACATTTTGATATCACAGGTTATCATGTTGGGTTTTGGGTACGCCACCATCTAATCCAGCTACTAAAATTTGTATTTTATTAGTCGGTATGATTCTGCAACTTTTACTTGTTCGACGCATGTTTGGAATTGAACAGGATTCTGCCATAAATTGTGTTGCCTTAGCGTATCAATTTAGCAGATCCTCTTCTGGTAAAACACGTTTAGTTAACAACATTCTCATTGTGTGACCTTCTTGGGGTTTTGATTCTACGAGGAGATCTCGATGTCATTTTCATGTACGGTTACTTGAAAGAATTGGATATGAACAGATACCATTTTAGCACAAATGCTGACGTTTTGTAAGTATGCTGTGGTTAGCCATCAACAAGATGTTGGTCTGCTGATGTGTTGTTCTTGTCTGATGGATGGAAGTTGACTCATTGTTCCGAGATTGTGATGTAGTGGTGTGTTTTTCCTCAATGGGTAGTGATCTAAGGGGTATGAATTAAGGGTCAGCCGTATGCTGTAAGAACCACACAAGAGTCGGGTTTGTAGAAGGTCAATAGAGGGTAACCCGGCGACTATCACACGTTTTATTAGCGTTGGGATGGAACGCGTGTCATTGACAGGTGAGATGGCGTGGATCAACAAGGCAGATGTTGACGATTTTGACCTAGTAAATGGGGACGACTAACTCGTCAAGGATTCAATAACAGTGGGCACAGTTGTAGCCTCTGCGACTGTCCACAAGGTTCATTACACAGGTGGTGTCCGCTGGCTTTGTGATACGGACGTTCTCCGTTATAACCTTATTACAGTAGAGAAACGCGTATCATTATTCCAGAGGAAATTAGCAAACTGTCTACAATTCCCTGGCAAGTAATCTGAACGAATAAAAACACATACCGTGAAAAGTTATTATTTCAACTGTCTCCATTCGAACTGACATGATGTACAACACGTGCAGCACAGGAGTTACCAAGCCGGATGTGATATTACAACTGTCAGCCGCGCTAGTTAGATAAAATTAATGTAATATATTGATCAATACTAGTCAAAAGTGTGGTTATGCAACTGGGTTCAAGCAGGCTAGGTCTAAATTCAGTGGTAGCATCAAATCGGTTACAGTGTATATTTTTGATGAAATACACAAGTTACACAATGAAAATCAATGCAACAGGCACTCGACATGTCCGTAGCAAACGAAATGGATAATTGATAAATCGCAATATTTTTTGATGAGCATATTTTTCATTAAACTAATCAAACCACCCGATGAAGTGTTACAAATTAGGGTGGTTATCAAAACCACTATTTTCCCCAGAAATGAATTATTTTTCGATATCTCGAAAAATAAATTGTGATTGTGAATCTTAATTTTTCGCGCCAAAACGTGCCAAAACTCAATTTTAGCACACGTTTCTCTTGAGTCTTTGACTGGCTCATCCCACTTTTAATGCACCAATTCACATGGGATTCTTCAAAGCCATTCAAAGACTGTATATACGCAGACGCTCGTTTGGTATGTTATCATTGGTTTGAGAGCAAACACAATCTCCGCTAAAAATCACGTTCTTCTGTGTTGTTCCGGGGTTTCCGGGTATTGCTAAGCTGTGTGCCACGTTCCGTGATTCGTATAATCGTGTGCTAGACATTTCTAATTATCGCTGACCAGCGGGTCATAACACCAACTGAATCCGAATATGAAAGCTGGTGTAAAGATGAACTCACCACTTCTAGTTCACGTCGTTGGCCTCTGCTTTAACTAACAACTTCAATAGAGAAATTACTTCCTTGCTGATGACAAACATTTTTCAACAAATGACTTCCACAACATTCTGCTGGATGAATTCTTGCCGTCCCGTGAAATCGCACTGCAAAAATCTGATACATAAAGTGAGCGAACAGTCATTTACTTGTTAGTGAACGTAATCAGCAGTCTGGACTAGATTTACGAAAACCAAAAGTGTGGGCTAGCAGTGGGAAAAAACACAAAACAATATACTGAACACAAATTGTTGAAAGATGAAAGCGCCAGAGCCATATTTTTATGTTATTAGAACCCCGTTGCCTATAATTTATATATTGTTAATTTTTTACATTCGATGGTCACCAAGAGTTTTAGTGACATCCTACGATGGTGAAGGGTATCGTTTTGAATTCTAGCCTGTTTTTCACCTCAATTGTACGGATGTGTATGGTCCAACTAAGATTACCAATTTTGATCTACTGTGACCGCTACAGCTCCAGAATGTATCAATTTCTAGCGGAGCACGTCAGTACCAAATAGAGAATGCCAAACTAAAGTGAATATGGTTCCTAATGTAGTTGACGCAACAACGGTTAGCAGTCGTTTGTAGCGTCATGGTGCACGTATTATTTATTGGTTGACTCTTTATGTATGTTTGGTTCTGTGTTCTTTACTCTAACGTTTCTCACCAGCTGCGTGCAACACATCTCAATAAAATCTCTAAACAATCATGAAACCTATTCATAAATTACAATTCGTTTGGTTACCAAACTACTTCAATGTGAACTAACACCAACTCATTTGGATTGGATCTGAATAGAACGCAATGTTATGTCAGTGATATGGTCCACGACGAACCAGAAGTCATCTTGCGCACATCATACTTCAGTCAACCCTGGGTCACTTAGACCATTCACAGTGCTGATGCTTATATTAACGATCTGATGCTTGTGGCTAATAAGCTCCAAATCTATAAATCGTCCTTTAAATTTGAAAATGAGTAAATTAGCGGCCACTGATATACAGTCATTTATTAAATGACGTATTTCAGTAAGGTGCCCAGCCCTTATAATCTCCTGTAAGAAATCCGCACCAAGTTTAGTACGAATGAAGTGAAACAGTTTTTGCGTCGCTTTTAACACTTCGTTGATAAATGAGTTGAGAATAAGATAACGTTACGGGTAAGTTGTAATACTCCACGTTTCAACCATCTCGGATGGCTTCCCTTATGAACGGTTTTAATGGAACTTACATTAGCAAAGGAGCAGAAGTCAAGTGAGGTTTGCCGTACTCAGATCAATCCGCATTGCATCTAATAGCTTCACGCATATTTCTAAGGCGATTACTACATTCGACTACGTACCTCCTGGAATGTATACGTTTTGGCTGCGATAGTTTAGACTACCCGATGATATTCGGGCGCAACTGATCAATCAGCGTGAATTAAGGCTTTTCAGGAAAGCAAGTGAACGCCAAAAAAGAAAGTCTGACACGCCTTTTGGAAAATAGATTACGAGTTTTCTGCCTCACGTTCAGTAGCACGACGTTTTTCAGAAAACTTCATTATGAACCTCTCATCCTGACAACTCAATGTGAACAGAATGAACCTACTTCGAAAAGGAATTGGATACAACATCCAACGGAAGTAATGTGAGCAAAACTGGCCACAGATGTTGCAACCGAAGCGAGCGTTTTAAAACAACAACAAACAACCAATGCAGAGCAGGATGTTCTTAGTGTTATCAGGAAAGACCAGTTGACTTACGTCAACAAGACCGATACAGACAATGTCACAATGATTCTTAATCAAGAAGAGTATCAAAAGAAAGTGTTGAATCACATAGCTACTGGACACACTCTAGGAGATCTGTGAGCAAAAGATCAGAACAAATCTCGATGAGGACAAACCATAGATTAGCAAAACTTTGGAGGTTTACATGGTTTATTCTCAGCCCTAAACGTAACTGTCCTTCATGTTTCTATGGCCTTGCAAACGTGCACAAACTGGGAAGCCCATAAAATCTATCGTTAACTATATCTTCAATCCAACTAACAAGCTAACTATGTTCATCAGTCGCATAACCAAACAAAGTGGTAAGCCACAGTAAAGATTCTTTCGATTTTGTTGACAAACTCGAACACGTGTCATTATGTAGTTATGAAAATTTTCTTAGTTTTGATGTTATCTCTTTTTATCCCAGTGTACCAGTAAAACTTGACATTGATGATGATGAAGAGTCATTAGAAAGTGATGATTTTGTTTGTGCATGTTGTAATCTATCACCTTCTGAAATTGTATCTAGTCTTAACCTTTGCTTGTGCTCAACCTTGTTCACATACAACAAAAAATGATAAAAACAAACCGGTGATGTAGCCATAGGTTCTTATGTTGCACTTGCACTAGCCAATCATTTCCTCAAATAACTGGAAGCACAAGCGATGAATGAATTTGTCTGCCCTCCAAGAATTTGGTGATGGTATGCAGATGACACAGTAGTAATCATGAAGCAGACTGCTGGAGACCAATTCCTACAGATTTTGTTTAACTCAGATTGCAGTGGTTCTGTATTCACATTGGAAACTGAAACCGATGAGTGCTCACTTAAACTTCTAGACTGTCTGCTAAAAGCTGATGAACAGCAGAGATACCAGGTTTCTGTTTGCCTTAAACCAACTCATTCTAGTCTGTATCTCAACCGCTGCGTCCAATCGATATGACGGGAACAGTCATCCGGTCACTTGTCAAATGAACTAATGGGGTCTGCACCAATGAACTTTCTAGAACTAGAGAGGTTCCTCGCATTAAAGAAATGCTAGCTGCTAACCAATATTCAAACGCGTTTATTGAGAACACAGTTAAGTGCGTGTCAAATAAGGAGGAGACAAAGTGATCAGAACTTTCAAGTCTGCTATAAAAATACGTTATCGTGAAAAGACGTCTGAAAACATGCCTTTCATCCATTATGAATGCGCTATCCAGACCGCGTTTTCGTTATATAATACTTTAGATGGGCGACCGAACAGACTGCATTTATGAAATAAAATGCGGCGGTTGTAATACCATTTACGTAGGAGACACAACCAAACAATTAAAAGTAGGTGCTGCTGGACACAAGGAGCACAAGCGGTTTTACCTTAGAGACGCACACCAACTTCAGCCACTGCACCACATGCACTGTCAGAAAATTACAACGTATGTTTTGCTCAAGCCAGAGTGATTAACAAGGGTCTGTCTTACCATGCGAAGCAATGCTGTGTTGAATATCTCGCCACTTACAAACAACACGCTTGCGTTAATCGCAGTGATAGCAAACCCCTGTCTGCGATGTGGCGTGGATGGATAAACAACGCCAAACACGGACGCATCTTATTTACATCAGTCTCACTGTCATTTAATTGGCAGAGGATTTGACCAATAAGCAAAAATGTAGAGCAGATTGACCTAATCACGGCAAACCTCACGTGACCCCCGTTGTTTTGTTAATGTACTCTCGATTACGACATTCTTGAGGAAGACCACCAGAGGTGGTTAAAACGTACAGTAGCAGAACTTGTTCGTAATGTTGTGTTATCATCAATCGATGGAGTACTTAATAATCCCCAATCCAGTTATAATCGCCTCACACAAACAGTGCCTAAAATAGAATTTAATTACAAATCATCATGATGTTATGGCATTTTTAGTCATGGTATAGCCGAGTTATAACTTAATAAATTGTTCCTCCTCTACAAACGTTTCTATGTAAATAATTAGTGGTTGTCCGGAATGAATGTAAGCCTCGCGCGGATTATATGAATCTTCAGTAAAAACATCATCTCACATATGAAAACAGAGGTCGCCCGATATCACGCGGGTTTGACAACTGATTGCTTTCGCCAGATGAACACAGTCTTATGAGTGAATGTTCCGGATGATGATACCAATCTGCCAGATCAATCTGGTTTATTTGGATGCTTACCAACACACTGCAAGAAGAACTGTGACATGTGTAATGACAAAATAATTTAAAATCCCTAACTTGGTAGCTGACAAACACTGAAGTGTTGCAGATTTTGTTAATCCAACATTTTCAGTGGTCGTATTACGTCTTAATAGACAACAAAAAATTGTTAGACTATCTTCATTATCAGTCAGTGCACGACTAAATGCTGGACGCAGTAGCATCTATTCTTGTTGACCTACACATTCACATTTCTAACCTTGATGACATTGACCAAAGTAAACAACACTGTCGACAATAGGCAATCCGTCTAAATCGTTAACCTGAACGTGAACTTTGCATGAAACTGTCTGCTTGAAACTATACCCGCTAGCAGTGTAGAATATATTCATCTTTATGCGAGCTAACGAGAGGTCAACATGGTGTATAGTGACGCCGTTCCAATATTGTAAATTCGAGTATCTGATAGACATTCTGGTAGACTTTCTGATAGACTTTCTGGCTGTTATCTTCTATGACACTGAATAGCATAAAGTTCGAACAAGCTCGGCATTGAGTTAACCAGGTTAGTAAGAGCTAATCCATTGTATACTGTAGTTGAAGATTGTAATCGATGTTTTCCGCAAAGTTAGAAGCTCATATGTATGCAAACCATTTGTTCAAAGCCTACGTTAGACTGTGGAGTAATATTTTCAGAACATTTCATACTTAAAGAACATTTTAAGATAGTTTCCACACCCATCTTGAACTTACGAAAACACAACATTTGGACTCATGGAGCACGTCCTTAATTTCACTAGAAAGAAACAGTCGTTTTGTCATTCACTCTTATCGAACCATCTCAGTGATAAATTAAGACTGCTGAAGTTCGATAATACCAACGTCGTTGTGGCCAACAATACGTAAGAAATACGTGTCTTGTTGGGAATCCATAAAATCAGGAGAAGCCAAAGTGTGACGAACAAGCCTTTTTTCAGTGTCATCCTCGAACAAACTACAATACAATAAACATGATAATTGTTGACATGTCCGGATTGTGGGAAACCTAATACAGGGTGAGTTTAATATCTGTTGTGATGCCACGTCAATTTTTCCAACGAATACAGGCCATTGCAACTTCAATGCTTTAATCAAAAGTCTTCTGCGAGCACAGATGTAGGTTTCGCAGCCGGATTCCGATAGCCACCGTAGTAGCTAGGATACTACTACATTCCACACCTCTGACGTGGACACATGTGATGCTATAGGTCTGCTTAATTACGACATCTAGATTAACTCCGTGACCCGACTTTAATAAGTAGGTCAAAACTGAGTTGCAAATCTTGCATTGTTGTCCGGTGATAAACTAAGAAGGATTATCGCGAATTCTCTCCAACAAACGCCTTGTTGAGCAAAGAATGTGACCTGCTCGACAGGAACGTGTGAATGGACAAGTACAAAACCAGATGGCGCTGCTAAACCTTGCGTCTTCGAGGTGAAGTCGTAAAACCGGTTTAGATGTGAATTATGATACTATTTGAGAAGCGTAAAACCGTATCCTCAAAGCCGTGTTGCGCCTTCCGGCCAAGATACGCTTGATAATACACTACTGTAAAGTAATTTCATATAGATGGTCAAACGTCCAAGAGATAATTCACGATCTTGCGTTTCCCTCGTTGCATATTCACATATAGGAATTTGGTAGGATATCTGTTAGCATGATAAGTTTTACAAAAGAGCTTCAACTCTTCGTCTAGCATGTCATCAGTACAAAGTTTGCAGATTCGACCTGTCAAACAACATTTCTACTTCATTGGGTCAAAGCTGTAAAGGTGAGTATGCTGGCCATTCCATGTCCGTTTCCTATGTATGCTTCGATAAATCAATTCATCTCGACGATTCAGTGGTGCAATAACAAGAAAAGACAATCTCCCCGCCTGTGAACTTCAGCTCCTTATGAGCTGTGTTAGCTAGTTACAGTAAACAGTCAATATAGGTGTTGCTAACAACCTTACAGAAAATGTCGCTGGCATAATATTTATAGAGTACACACTGTTCTATCAATCCTGTTGGGTTTGTTCGTTCGATCATCCCCACGAAAATATCAACCGACGAGCCCGTTGCGACCCGTTCCTTTGCCGATGTACCTTCCGATCAAACCGAAATTTGTTACCCAGCGTGCTGGCTAACAGCCCCTCGTGTTCCGCATCCGACATTAATAATTTCATGTCATTCGAATGAATGTAATCAACTGTCTGTTTGAGTAACACGTTGGTAACCAGCGAGCACGCGTTCACTGATAACAACCTTTCTTTGTGAACCGTTTGTTCTTCCATAAGTTCAGTGAATTGAAGCGTGCGCTTTAGGCTCCAAAAGTCCGGCTAATTATTGCATTGTTGCATGAAATGGTGGATTCAGCATGTCTGAAATCGGACGTAGAGGTACGGTATCCGAATGAATTTTAGGCAAACCTTTGACTCTTCGTATAACTGAGCCTGTTGGTCACACCGGCTCGAATACTGGAGCGCAAATCTATGCATTTCGCCTCATATTTCTTAGGGACTTAGAGTTGTGGTTTGCAGTTGCAAGTGTGTTTTCTTACTCCGTCTCCATTCTATGACTTACTGCATAATTCCTCAGTATATCTCTTGTTTATCTGACAGAATTATCTATTTGTCTTTATCAGGTCTGGCAATCTACACGTTGTCATGTATTTTTAGGTAATTTGAAGTTTCCACATAACTACCTGTCAGCATTTCATGCACACTGGGTTTCTCGCTAAGACACTGATGGCATGCATTGATCTACGTTGCCGTACACTAATCCAAGTTTATATGAGATGATGGCGTGAGAGGGTCTAGTTGACCGAACTGGTTTTTGAATTGAACCTATAAATCAAGTTGTTTAATACGCTGCTTTGGGTAACAAAATTTCAGACTTATTGGCAAAACTTCCACAGATTCATAATATAGGAGGAGTGTCGAAAAAGTAAGAAGTTACTTATGCGAGAAAGACGATGGTTCTGTGGTACGGTTCACACTGTCGCTCAGATTCGCAAGTTTACCGTTTGCTTCACGGTAGCCGCACAGTGAGGACATCACACACTCGGACTTCGGAACATTCCCCAAAATGGCTTCCGAGTTCCAGAGGTTGAACTGCAAGGATTGTGATCACAGAACATCTACAACAGTCTGGCCAACCAGTAAACCAGGTTAAAGTAATCCATGTTATATGCCGAACAAATTTAGCCTTTCCCAAAGCGCATGTTATAAGTTGTACGAAAACAACGTTATGCGTTCAGAATCAGATGGTAGTGAACTTGTCAATACAGCGGTGATAAGTTACATAGATTGAATGCTTTTCCCGTTTTTATTTCTCTATCCTTATTCCTTATTTCCACCGTACATCTACATCAGTATCTTTTGTCACTGGTTTCAACCATACAATCGAATGACTCCTAATATCTTTGAAGTTCTTCGTGAAGGTTTTCACACGCCCACATTTTTGTACACCGTTTCCAGTGAGTAACTGAAGTGAGCAAACAAAATGAAACTGATATATTCATCTTGAATGACGAATATTGCGTTATTCACATTTTATTTAGGTTTTGGTTCCATGGCCAACCATTTGATTACACTTTCAGGATTCTGCGAACTGAATTCATATCGCAATTTGTATACCTCAAATCTCTATCTACTAGATCACATAGACCAACTGTTTCATAAATTAGTTTAATGGATTCTCTCGCTTGTTTACTACTTCGTCCAAAATGAATATCATTACAAACGTCTTCCTAAACTTAATTCTGCAGGCCTTACATATGGATTCTTTTTTACGATTCAAGTGTGAAGCATAGATGTGCTTTCCTTCATGTGTCAAGTCGCACAAAGCACTTACCTGCAATGGCTTTCGACAATCTGTTTTGTGTTACATCTTTCATGTGTTCATTGGTGCTCACAAGACCAGGATGTGAAGTTACGTTGAGCTATCAATCAGCTGTAAGATATCCGCACCGAAATGAATACGAATGAAGCCAAACGATTTGACAACACTTCTGAGTAAGGCCATCCGAGATGGTTAAAACGTAAAATATTACAATTTGCTCGTAACGATATGTTAGTCTCAATTCATTTATCAATTGCGTTGAGCTACTTATAAGTAGCTATAAAAATACTTACAACAAAAGACAATAACGATAACGGAAAATCAAGCTGATCGCATATTGGCTGATATTTCCTAGTTTTGTCCATCCGCACAAGCACCATGAGGCTTCCCCGTAATAATTCACACCGCGAATGTCCCCGTATTCGGCTCTGGCACGTAGTCAGCCCAGATTAGGCTAAGAACACGTGACGGCAATAGCGCGTAGCTTTATCGAACACGAGAGAATGAATCATATTAACGATGGGGCACAGATAAGACAAATGTCAACCAATCGATTGTGTAAGTAACACGATTGGATCGTTCGGGGCCAGGGTGAGCGAGAGCGGGACACACGCGAGACGGATGGGTAAAAATTAACTAAGGTCACATCTCGACCACTATAAGCAGTTCTGTTAATCTGGACAAATTTAATGATATTTTTCTCCACGACAGACGGATTTTGGACGGAAAGAAATGGAAGCCCAGTCAGTAAGCGAAATCACTCTCACGCGATTATTGCATTCCACCAGGATTAAGAGTGGCAAACTGTAAATTTACTTTAAATTTAACATCACCCACAAGTGATCGCAGCTGTCGCATTCCCATAGACTTTCCAGTCGGCCCCTTTCGAAGAGAA
>LUCH01000907.1:116452-154402 GCA_013368495.1 Paragonimus heterotremus | reverse complement strand
ACCCATGTGTTGCTTTGTCGAATAAGCAACCGTTGTGCCATCCATGTTTTTGGATCACAACACTGGTAAGGCAACTCACGTCACAGAGAGTTCAGGATTTTGGAGATGTCCAAGGTGATTTCACTGCAAAGTTCGTTGTTCACTGGTTTCAAGGTAATCTTTTCTTCACAATACTCCCGTGCACTCTGTTAGGAGGCAAATTCATCAAAACAATCTAATCAGGACATTGGTGACGGCTGAGGAAATCAGTCCTCATTGCAAACCAGTCAGGCCCTCGGTGACGGCTGGCGAAATCAGACAAAGCACTGAGGGGCACGTCGGACCAACTAGCAGGGGACGTGAAAGTCAGCGTGGGTGTCGCGCCAAGACTATACGTGCAAGTGAGCGTGGGCGTCACGTCAGCCCGAGAACTAACCCCTATGGAATTGCCCTTGCCTGGCCACTTGGCAGCGAAGTGGTCTGAACAAACAGACAGTGAATCAACAAGTAAATGGCCATATTCGGCCACTATTTCATTATATATATTCACAGGCATTTTATTCGTTTGTCGAACTGGTATTTGGCAATACAGCGTGTTTGTCCGCAATCGTGTTATCCTTGTCTCTGCGCAAGTAGACTGGGGGAAGCCGCATAACTGGGACCCACGTCAAGCAGTCAATCCGTATTAGGACGTTTGGCAAGGAAAAGGCGCGTTACATCACACTCGTTTGAGATTGCTTTGACCTAACTTTAGTTACTCGTCTAACATCCACTGTTTTTTTCAGTGGATCCCCTACAATTTCACTAAAGAACATACCATAAAACAGATGCAGCTTTCGCTTCCACTGATTTTCAAGGTAATTCCAAAGAGAAAACGGCCGTTTTGATGCGAATCCTCGTTTTTGAATACGTTTGAAAATATTAAAATTGGAAATTCAGGCAAATTGTGTGCAGTTAATTAGCTGTAAGTAAGCAGTACTAATGTGTAAATTGGAATACACCGAAAAGTACCTGAAGTTCTAGCTTGGGGTTTTCGTTGAAATGATGAAAAGTATTTTCATCACCAAACTAGTATAATGTGTAGTGGAGTGGAGACACCGAGGAACAGCTATTCTCTAAAGGACGGGTGTCAAACGGTAATCTGAAAAGATAACAAAGACGGACAAGCATGAGCCACGGGCCCAATTGGTCATGTACACAACTTACACAGTCAACGACTTAAACGGCGTCAATCGCACGAAAACGAACAGTATTACACTAGTACTTTGAGCACTTTTACAATGTATTCCAATTCTCACATTGAAAGTATCTGCATGCAGTGAGTGAACTTTAAATACACTGTCTGCAATTTTAGTTCTAGTATTTTCACAAACATTCGAGAAAGGAGGATTCGCACCCAAAATGACCGTTTTCCATTTGGAATTGTCTCCAAGTCTTATGAGAGCGAAAGCCATAATTGCCGGCTACAAACAATCAAGTGAGTTCCAAATGTGAGCTTTTTACGTCAAGCACGTACAGCATCCACATACACTTCTGAAGAGGCGTGCGTAAGATTTGATTCGACACAAAGAGAGAAAGTACTGCTAGTTGATAGAAGTTCGGGACTAAGGAATGATTAGCACTAATCAGTACAACAGCTGCCGGCGTTGATGGTGTGGACGACAGTTATATGTAGGACAGAAAGTGTTACTGGTTCCTCTGTTAGATTGGTTAGTTACTTCAATCGCAGTGCCTGTAAACGCCAAAAGCGGTGCATGTCAAAGAAGCTGGCTGAGGTCAGCTTGACGGCGGTCATGGGTGTGACAAAAGCTCGGCGATCAACCTCCCTGTCTTTATTTATTCCCTCCGTGTTAATCGTTTCTCTCTTCGCATTCGAAATCCCCTTGGAAACAATTGCAAACCCTCTTCGCAAAGAGTGACCCGTTCATTCGGATTACGTACGTGACAAACTGTTCCTCCGAAAGACGTTACTGCCGATAGATTACTATATCTCAATGTCGTTTACTTGTCGAACCTTGTCAAAACTTGTTCTTGTGCAGTTTAGTTACCCTTACTTCCTGCTGTTATCTCCCTGTTTATGTGTACCTCTAAGTTCTCTTACGCCTCATCGCCTAGCTACTGAGTGACTATTGCAGTGAAGATGAGCGATCGTACTATACCACTCATACCGCGGCTATTCAGTAGTAGGACCAGAGCATATGTTTTGACATCGTACAAGCCACAGGAAAGAGCATCAAAGTGCAGCATCGCCCATAATGATCCATGCTACTTAAAGGAATTGAGCATTGACGTCTGTGGCAGCCGTGACGGTCTGGGACCGAATACCGCGTGCAAATGAGAGGTTTTGTTTCTGGTCTTGTTTAAATGCTTAACCCATGTGTTGCTTTGTCGAATTTGCAACCGTTGTGCCATCCATGTTTTTGGATCACAACACTATGTCGTGTTCACCTGAGTAGTTGGTCTCGAATATTGCAAGTTTCGTGGCCTCAATATCCAAGTTTGCTGTCATTTTTTACCCTCAGTATTACATATTTTTTATTGTACTATAGCATCTTATTAGTAACAAACTCGTCATTGCTACCGTTTTATTTTTTGGATCAGAATAGGTTACTCAACGGGTTGAAAAGTTGGAGCACATTCATTGTACCACAGACGCAACTATTCCAAATCCACCATATTGACAGACGTTGTGAGTAGACTAAGTGTAGCTAGAAGAATCAATAGACTTCCTGGATTAACACCAAGGGGGAAAATGCCACAGGCGGATACCCTTCAATTGGGTGTCAAACCTTTCCTGATCAGTTTTTTCTCCTTCTTCTGATGGAGGCTAAAAGCGCTCAACAATCGTTGGCTGGCCGTGTCTTCATCTGCGATGGCGACCTTTTGAATGTTTTCCTGTCCCTTATTTCCATAATCTGTCGTCGCGGGGCGAGCCGTGTGATAAAATTTCAGGAGGCTTTGGTGAACAACCCCTGTGTGCCACGGAGGACAGCCACAGGCATGTTATTCCTCTCATCACACATACATCCCAACGTAATAGCAGTATTCCGACACACATCACTCACGTTTCTAATCGTACCAAAACTCGAATGTGCAGTAGAAACAGGGCCGCATACAACAGGGGTGTGCAAGTCGGTAGGCGCCGTGTCATCCGGGACAGTGAAGGGTAGGGCTCAATTACAACTCTATGCTAACCTGCTAGTGTTCTATCAATCAAGTAGAAAACCGTCACGATATGGCTACATAGCACCAAACATTGGGGGGAGAAGCTACAACCTGATTTACGATTTTCGGTAATGATGACATGTGTAGGTGCTCTCTTGACAGGACACATAACTGACACATTTTTGACACATTTTGTCTGTCTGACACGTCGTAATCGACGTCTCAACGCGGTTCGACCTCTTGTGACCTTTTACCGTACATTCGAAACCATAATGTGACCTTGATAAACAGCCGTGTTCATTCGTTATGCACCTGACAAGGCTGGCAAGCCCTGCTCGTTTGACACAGCTGGTGTCTGTACCATCCTGTCTGACATCCCCACACACGCACGTATTGTCTCGCTCATGATTTGGCACTGTTATTGGTCACGAACACTGTTGAACCAAAATGCCATCCGGCACTCTTACACAGGCTTACATAACGAGAGGTTTGAAACAGGACAAACAACACATCGCGCCCGGACACAGGAACACGAGCTAGGCGGCACGCGGTCGCACCCAGAAGACTTTGTTTCGGAGACTTGCACAGCTTCACCCAACAAAGGAGCTACAAATCAAGAATTACTCTCACATCAACCCATCTCTCCGTCACACCCCACAATCCTCCACTAGTTTAATCCGTGATCTACGACAGTCACTCTCACGTGCTATCAGGATTTCGATATGTCCCAACATTTCTATATACAGTTCTGTCATTCGCTTATATAGATTACACTACTATTTTTGTTTTATATATATATATATATATATATATATATAGTAACATGCAAGCCGGCTGTTTACACGCTGATTGTCCGTTACAACTACGGATCAACTTTGGGACAATGTGGAGACAACGGTAGACAGCATTCTTCCGAAGTAGGGGTTGCAACGAGTCCTGTAAAAGGAAACAACAAGAAACAAGCATGAGCCAAAGGCCCAGTAAGCCATGCACACGGCTTACACAAACGAAAACTAAAACGGCGTCGACAACACAGCAGTAGGCCCCGTCAGCAATTCAAATTCAACTCTTGCACGCCTGCTGGTTTCGGTCGCACATTACAATATATATATATATATATATATATATATATATATATATATTGGCGTTACCATCTTTTGGTTATGAGTGACTTGCGCACCAGTACAAGAACCACAGATAGTTCAGTGCAGGGAACATTCCTTGTTCTATTTCCATAGGTTATATCGCCAGCTGCACTATTCTTATAGTGCCTAAAGAAAACATCTTTTGCATGTTCTCATAAAGATATTAGGAACGCGGAGGTACGACTCTAACGGGCGGTTCAAGCATTTCCATATGTCCTGTGCTAACGATGCACATATAGTTGGCAAACACCCTTGGAAAGTACAACATTGTGGCTGAATAAGGCATATGCTCGTAAAAATTCCTACGCTGTATCTTTATAGTATCTTTTCTGATTCTTCAGCCGGTTGGTTGTATAGTTACCAAACAGAAAGATTTTTTCAACAAATGAGACTCCTACCCGAAATTAAAAACTAGCCAAGTGTTACTGAGATACTGGAAAACCTCTGTACTAGCAGACTTTATAATTTGCAGTCAGCCGTTAAAGTGCAATACATTTTCTGTGAAAACTATATTACGTGTCCACTGGTAAGTGTGGTTTCTGAGGTTACTCTCTAAATCTGCCAGCTGGTGACAGCGTCATAGAGATCATTCATTAACTGAAACAATTTGGCGCACCCCGGGTAAACCTCACAAATTGCTCGCAACTGTGCAGCTGAACAACCAACGCAGAATGTGTGAGCGCACGACGAGCACTACAATATTTTTCAGCATAGGTTTCAAAATCAACCTGCACTTGACCATTGTTTCATCAGGCATCAGTGCGCAAAAACCATTTCAGTGACACCGATTAGACCGACCAACACGGCAAGTCACAGTGCAAAACCCTAGTAACTCGACTGATGATTGACGTCAGCTAAAACTAAGTCAATGAATTTAGGATACGACTGAAGTTAACTTGTGGGGACGAAAAGTTTCACCCTTAAAAGGAAATAATATTGCTGTTCAACCTGTAATAGCTCACTTAACAAGCTCGTTACGACAGTCCAGCATAGCCTTTTGTAGTAGATTGTCTGAATCATGACAGCGCATCTTAATTTCAAACTAATTTTCACATATAACATCATCTCGCGAATAATTTTAAAAATTGCTAACATATCGCATACATGTTCATGAACTACACAACCGTCTATTCTTAAGGTATATGCTTTGTAGACCAGCTTGAAGGTCGCGTGATTGCTGCAGGTTTGTCTTTCGAATTTGCTAACCACCAGGACGGTGGCGAACCACCCAGAAGGTTTAGCACCCATGATTAGAGGGTGTACAATGCGTTACCGTACAAAGTGTGCAAAAAGATTGCCTTTGGGCAGGTACAGTTCGAAGTCCATGGTATACGCGTCTGTTCACAGCACCTCCTAGCGAGCAGTCTGGTGGTATTTCAATTCCGGTACCTTTCTAGATATTTGTCGAATATCGCGTACTCCTCCTTGAATATTCACCAAAACACGTTGTCGTTGTTCATTCTCACGTTGGTTCGTCGTAGGAATTTGGTTCACTTGTAATGGACCACTCAAACATCCTGTGGCGTGCGGTGATGTTAGGGTTATGAAATATATAGTTTTTCATATATCGTCTGTAAATATAATTCTTACTATTTCCCAAAAACTTGTCACAACATTTGTTTTACCCGAGTTTTTGACTTGTTTATGTATGAAAGAAAACCAACTGTCAACCTCTAGAGACAACTGTCATTTTTGCGCCTTATCAGTGTCTTACCAAAGACACCAACTTAACTACTGAAGTAACGACAGTTTGTATATTTGTGATGCGATAAATGGTCGATAGGCATGCGTTGTGGTTGGGACAATCAGAACCCGTTTCTCGTTAGCACATAACAATTCCGTCACACCATAGTTTCTTTGTTTGATGCGTTAAACTGTCATTATAAGCCGGCATTTGCAATCTGTGATGACATTAGAAATCAGACGATAAAAAATGAGGACATTCCATTTTCTTTGTCATAACATCCATTGTGTTTGTAATGGAGGAAAGAAGTAAGTCTCGACTCAGAATAACCAGCAAAGTCAACGATTGGATTCGCCGGGGATAAACAATGTTCATGATACGTCTAATATCATTGTGGAGTATCTGGAGTGTTCCCAACATGGTCGATCTTGCAAAGCAACGGACGATGAAATGTTTTAACAGAAAGCCAATCATTAGAGTTACAGGAAAACCAGTGCACGCGCACAGTGATAGTTATTGAAAAGTGTGCTGCATCTATTTTTTCATTGAGGGAAAAATATGCACAATCGATCTGATGCAGTATGTATAAACGCTTCGCAAAACGAGGCATGAAACAGAGAAAACCCCACATGAGCTAACCAAGTACTAGTGAATGTCTGAGACGTTTATCCCAAGTTTTATTCCGAATATTGTGACAGTAACTACAAACTTCAGCAAGTTTAGCTTGACTCCATAGACAGACTGAAGTCAGTTTGATTTTCTTGGATAGTGTTTGGTTCGCTCCATGTTTGTTCAGGTGACATTGTTTTTCTTCGATATTGATTGAGAAACAGTTTTCAATTCTATTCTGAAAATCTATACCACTAAAAGTTTATAAACAGTAGTTGGAAACATTTATGATTCTTTCCTATCTATCTCTACCTCCTTTAAATAATACACTGTTTTACTTTCTGTTCCAGAGTGAGATATTAAAATATTGTTTTCTATTACGCTGTGTCGAGAAAAATTCCACACGTCGATTCCACGTTGCACTGAATGATATTCTACCTTCATAATGTTAATCTACTCGCAATGTCTGTCGGTAGGCTGGATCTAGAATAATTGTATCTGTAAGTAGCGAGCGTCCATAAATTCTGAGCCCGCTGAGTGGCAGATTCGGATCCAAAAAGAAATACGGTTGTGTTGGCGAGTTTCTTATTAATAAAATGTTAATGTAGAAGAAAAAATATTAAAAAATTAAATGGAAAAAAAATAACGACAGACCTGGATACTGAATCCACCAAATATACAAGTTCCGAAACTAACGGTTCACGTGAATATGATCAGGTGAAACAGTCACGTAATGGCGGAGCGATCAATCGCAAATGAAACCAGGGTACATTTAAACAAGGGTCCAGTAATGGGAAGTAAGGAGGAAAAATTACGCGAGAACAAGTTCCCGCAAGTAGGCGATATCAAGATGTAGTGATACATCAAGAATACTGTTCGTTGGAGAAATGAATGGTCGTATCAGTCTTTGCTAGAAAAGCTTGCAATCACTACCGAGAAAGTTTCCAATGTAGGAAGAATAAGGATAATCGAGGAGGGAATAAATAAAGACAGGGAACATAGTCACCGACATCCTATAAAACACCTGACAGTCGTCAAAAAACCAACGCAAGCAACTACTTTGACAGGTAATGATCCAATTTTTACTGCCTTTCTCTTTCAGGAGACAGACGCATTAGCAGTTAAATGAAGTCGTCAGACGAGGATTACATGCTGTTTGTTCCATTTACGATACCACAGTTTTGCACTCAATTCCACAGCCTTCTGGTTCTCGAGATGATCGAAGCACGTGGGGCCGTCATGTTATTTCAAAGGTTGGATCTGTGCGATATACCTTGACGGAATTAACAGTGTATGTTTAAGAGTTTGCGTCCAAGGATGATGAGCTCCCAAGTTGGGTAAAGTTGAAATGGAGCTATATGCTATCTGCGACTCAGGTAAAGACTAATTGGATGATTTAACCTTCATTTAGAAGTAAGTTACATCGTTTTGGGTTCATTTAGATGCGGACTACATTACTTTTTGTTTTATATCAAGGTGGTTTACGTTTTTGTGATTTACATCAACCGGACAAGTAGTGCGCTACACCCGTTAGGGTTGCGTTCGGCATTGTGTCGCAAATACTGCGCAAATTGCAGACACGCCATTTGAATTGGTCCATCACACTTGATAGTTGGTTTACGTAGTTCACCCAAAATTGTGCTACTAGGGTCAGGGTGACAGAAAAATCGCAGCATATTACGAAAATTGCTATAAAAATATACCATAAATGGAACAAACATTACTTGGTTATTCTGGTTGTATATATATACATATATATATATATATATCATATTTCTCAATAAAGTTTGTTTTATTCCGATTTGGGTTTCCAATGTTTGGGATTTTTTTGAAAGATTTTAAGTTTCGGGGGGATTCACAGAAATATGATATCCAAGTAAATCACAATAGTAGGGGGTTAATTTACATTGGGTCGCCAGGCGAAAAAATAGGCTGAATAGATGACCCTCTTTCCAGTGCCCCATCACTGTTCACATACGACTTTCAAAAGACACTTTAAAAATGGTCGCACTTCTTCAGATAGTAAACTCGTTTAGTGGCTGAAATTATTAAAATATTCTGACTTAAGTCCGTTTTAAAAATTGAAATACTATTTTGTTATAATCTGAGGCTAATTAAGCTGGGTGGCGTGGTAGTCTTCCCAACAGTGTTAAAAATTATGTACTACAGTTGTATAGCTAGTTCCCTACCTGTAGGCTCTGTATCGTGTAATGTGGATCCACTTCCCTCCCAAACTCTCAGCTATGTCCATGTTGTCGGTCAAACACAGGTGCTCTAATTTCATCGGTTTGCACTTCCAATAACTGTGACAGCATGACAATTTCTTACCAGCCTGTAGTAAGAGTGTCGAAATTGCAACCTAAGCGATAGTGCTTGAGGAGCGTACTGGTAGTGCTGTTTCAAGGAATAATCGAAATTTTGGATGTGGTTCTCGTAAATTTTAGCTTGTTTCAGCTTCACTCTGGTTCACCTCGAAATATCCGGTCAACTGAAATTGCGTCCTGTGAACATAAGCAGTGAACTTGTGTATACATTTGCAACAAGCGGCTTTAATGCGTATGTGAGCTAAAATAACAATTCTCAGTTACATGCAGTAGGAACAAAACAGGAAGTGAAAACACAGCTAACTAGGAGACTTAATGTATACTACACAAAAGTTACCGTAGGTCTTGTGAAAGGTTGTATAACACCGCCATGCAATGACAACTAGGGAGAGTGAATTTTTAGCCGTCGAACACGCGATCCAACCAAAAGTATTTTTGGTGCATTTGCCACGTTCAAACTAGCTACCATGCAAAAAACAAACGCCATTGTATATACTATGCGGACGGCAAGCGAACGTCTTTAAGATCATACGTATAATGTGAATTATTATCTTGGAATTTAGTACAAATGATCTATTTGAAGTTTGTGTCCGACTGGGATATAGGGTAGGCAGTAACTCCAGCTTTTTCCGATGAGATTTTGGTTATCCTTTTAGATGAGTACTTGAATTTCTTTTCTCATTGGACGTAGGACGTTTTTCGGATGAAAACCCCATCATCCACTTCACACAATGTCATGTCCTCAGGTTGAGGAAGTGCATAAACTCAGGCACAAGCTTGCCATGCCTAATGATATGAACCGTTGCATTGCACCAAGTAAAACCGATATGCGTTTACTGGGACCCGTCAGCAATAATCGAGTCATCTACTGACAAGTCTAATTTGATAGTTATAGCAAAAACACGATATTTAGAAACAAAAATGGACAACGTGGCCAAGGTTACTATATGGGTGGACATGCTTAAGAAACACTGCGGATATAGTAATGTATGAGAGCCACCTTGAACAGCACAAATGACATGCATTAGTTCGAATTTTTTCTTTGCTCATCTTCTACTCGCCATTTGTAATTAATGTGATCGATTACATAGTTTTTCCCGGATGGGGGTCCCTTTAGCCACCAGGTCGATATGAGATAGTTTTACTTACAGTTATCCAGTGACGACCAAACACGGACTTGAGAGGCATCATTTCTAACGTAACTAACACATAACCTTGAGTCAGTCTATATCTACTCGTAAGCATTTGTTGAGATATATACGTAAATCCCATTATAGAAACATAACCGAGCTGTTGGGCGGCCGTTGTTAGTTTGCCTTAACCTCGGGGTGTTTTTTTAGAAGTACTCAGGTGAACTCTGAAATAAACGTAGAACGTGTTTGTCATATGCCCTGCTTGCTATCCTCCAATAAATCGTCTCTGTCCTGTACAAAAACCGTTGCACTATTGAGGTTAATTACCTGAGAAGGGCTTAAAATGCACTCAACCATTCCTTAAAATGCACACGATGAGTTTTTTGGTTCAGAGGCCTGTGCATAAAACATCATCCAAGTGACGCGCATATCATATGTCGGCGATAGCAACAGTAAAAACATTGCATTTTGAATTCGTGCACTGGGCACTCGCTGTGGATCTATATTCTTCGAATGGCTACAGGAAGGTAGTTCTTAGGTTGAACTCTTTAATGTATTCCCACATTAATGTCATTGTCAAACTGTAAGTTGTCGCGTGTTAAATCACTCCCGGCGATTGAGGGTAATTCCCCCAGTAAAGCATACTCGACAACTGCAGTAACGCCCGTTCAGACGGTGGGTTGATGGGTCTATATTTTAAGTCCAAAAGACATCAGGAAATGCGATCGAAAAGACTGTAATTTATACGGCACAGTACAGTCAAATTACAATAAAGGTACTATCTCACTTTGGATACACAAATTATCCTGCAAAGGAGTTCAAAATATGGCAACTACGCACGCGTTCACAAACATTCACCAGTCAACGGGAAATGGGATCGTTAAAACAGTCGAGTGTGGATGAAGGTGACAACGTGTCAAACAATGCCAAGAAGGAGGTTTTAACAGATAAGCAATGATAATTATTAAAAAAAGAAGGCAGAAATTGAATGCGCAGTTATGGTACAAAATACTTTATGATCATTCAGTGCACACGGTAAAGACAAATAAAGACAAATTTAAGATCGGCTTTTTACAAACAAATCGAAAAAGCCTCAACGAATTCATCGCTCCGCAACACACCAAACAGAAGACGACAAACGTACCAGACAAACTTCAACAGATCCAGCAGATCGTCTTGTGTGAGAATATCTACTTAAGATTGGTGTAGAGCTAATAACATATAAGTAATCCAGAAAATTTCCAACTTTTGGACCGATGGCACTCAATCCACGTCTAAATATACAGCGCAGGGATTATGTCAGTAAAACGTGTCTTAGTTCATTGTCCATTTTCGCCATACCGTGAAAGTGATACAGACTGTAGAAGCAAGTGATATTTTATCGAGCACTACCGGTAGATGTAATCCGGTTACATATTTTTGAAAGACAACACGTGCATGAAAATGTCATAGTAACGGAAGAAATCGGTGGACGTTAAAAGCATGCGGTGTAACACTTTTACACGCGCAAATTGTTTGAATTTTTAATGGAAATTCAATATCGGAAGAAAGAGGTTTGGGAGATTAATAGCAATAGTTCAGCGTGAAAGTCACTCTGAACTAGCCAGAATGAAAAGATCAAAGACTTCTGATGGCATCCAGTGAAGATAAAGTTTTTGGTGATTCGCATTTTCCAGGTAATTGCCTGGAATCTCAAACAAGAATGAAGTGATGTGATCCCAACTGTGTATTGTGTATCGCTTTTATTGAGACTAATTTAGAGCGGTACTCTGTTAACACAGATTAAAGTGTTACTGCAAGTTAACAATTCTATAGTGATGAAGAAAGAAAGTAGTTCTGGTTAACAGTAAAATATCAACTATCTTGAAAAGAGACGTCATCGATATGGATTCAGACCTGGTTACATTTCCATATGCGGCAGGCGGTTGCCTATAAGTGGTGCCGGAAACAGTTTGCTACGATACACGCCATACATGGTACTAGTATAGGTGCCGAAAACTTGTAGAGTAGACACTTGTGTTATAAACAAATTGTTACATTTTGAAATCGGTATGTTATATCTATGTAACTATTTTTATAAAACATGCTGATCGTATCGATGAGCCGATGGGTCCAATCATTTTCCAGCCTGGGAGAATGTAAGGCCACTATTGTTCACTTCAAAAGCCTTGGTAAATCAACTGATCAAGTGGTGTAAAAGAGAGAACTGACTTCAGCGTCACACAGACCGGGAGTTTTCGGTCCTCGGTAAAAAAAACATGAAGTGACCGTATCATTCTGTTATTCCAAGTAATCTTCAAAGTGCAAAATGACGTGCAGGCATGGATACATTATTCCTATTAAAGGGAGGACCAGCATCAAAGAATTCATTAGCGTCGATCTTTTTTTAATAGCAAACGCGACATATCAGCATAAATGGGTGTGTTGATACGAACTGTGGTTTAGTGACACATTAGGTCGTTTGTCCTAATTACAATTTTGCCTCACGTGATATACAAAAGGGTCGCTGAAAGCAAAGACCGAATATTTGTTGGACAAAATGTACAAATGTTCTCGTATGGCGCTATAAATGGTACCGACGTGCGAGTTATTCAAGCATTTTAGAAACTGACCGCTAATGAGCGACTAAACCGGAAGTACATGATTTTTCGGATGCAGACCGTACAGTCACATGACAGGCGGAAAAACAGTGGGACAGCATACTTCATGCGAATTTTCTGAATAGTCTAGGTACAATACATAGCTATGAGTTTAGGGGCAATTCTACAGCTCGTACCATAGGCAGGCCAGTGGAGTCTCCAGCCTGATAATTTTGGCAGACTTTCGAACATGCGGGACAAGAAAGTCGAATTGTATGTTTATTGTTCAACACAACACTAGGCAAAAGTGTGATCGTGAAGTGGTATGGATGCGACACAAGTTGAATTTTAGAACGAAGAGAGAATTTCATCCGACAGAACATCGGAGCTAGTGATCGGCAAAACTGGGACTCGCCCAACGAGTTGAATAACGTTATATTGACTCGTACGATTATCAAGTTAAAGCTGGACAACAGAGGCTTGAATTCCCAATTCTTTGAAAACTGAACGTAGCGTTTCTTTATCAACACATCCGAAGATATCACTGGAGTAGATGAAACACATATGAAGGTCTCTGGATTTTCTATCAGGTCGTGGCTGAGTGAAATAAACTAGACCAGTGCAGATGACAGTGACCATAAGCAAAATGATTAGAATTTGTTTTCACCCGGGCTTCTAAGTGAGCGCGAAATAGTTTGAAATTTTCGAATGCTATAGACTTGCACGACATCTGATGTAACTTCGACTTTCCTTTTTTAGGATTTACTGTGACATGTGCCGTCCTCTAACAGGGAACGATTTCACGTTGCGATAAATACCGACTGCATAACTCAGCTAGAGGTTACCGTAAAAATTTGCCACACCACACGAAGGCAAACAATGATAAGCGGACAGGTTCACTTGCTTCATTAGACTTCGAGTCGATAAATTGGTTGACAACGACCGGTCTCTCAGTAGCAGTAGGCGGATCAGTGGAAAAGGATATCGGAGTTTGGAAATGACTATTGGTTATTCTACTGATGGCAAACTAGAAATCTTAGTGACCATAACTGGTTTCTTGGTAGAAGACTTGACTCCAATTAGAACTTTGGTGGTTTGCCAGCTCTTGCAAGGGATTATGCTACTCTGTGATGGGTTGATTCAAACGGTTTAACATGCACTCAACAGTTTCTGAAATGCAATTCGCTGGTGAATAACCTTGTAATTTGCAAGCAATTTCTTCTTTCTTAAAAAGTCTTTTGAGGAACGAGGTAGTATGACTGCTAAGGTTTCAACCACACAAAAGAAATTCAGGTATCTAGCCAACGGATTACAATAGAGATAGACTAATCTTTGAGAACAGAGAAGTTCAAACTGTGGAACAGGCCTTAATTTCATCAGCTTACTGTGGTTATTGCAAGGAGACTGCCAACATCTGATCCCGCAGCCTCCGCAACAAATGGAGAGCTTACAACCTGTGTTACTGTAAGGCATGGGAGAAACTTTTACGACAAAGTGGGTAGAGTTCCCATGTGGGGCCCGACCGTAGCCTGCAAGCAGCTGTCTTTTACTAAGGCAGATTAAGTCAGGATGTACGTCCAAACTGGTAAGATGGGTCAACCAGTGGAACATGAGTCTCATTGCGAAAATACCCACCTACTGAGGATTGGCGGCGCCGCATGTCAGTAAGTAAAAACTGACAGATTTTCAAACTTAAAATATATGGCAATTTCTGAAGGCATGTTTGCACCAGTTATTTGCACGATTGGCACCCGCGGATGCCCCGTAAGGAAAACGTCGAAAACTGGATTCACCTTTTTGTGTACGACAGGTGTACTTGTATTCGTTGCATCTGTCTTGAAAAGTGTACATGGCACCTTCGCATAGAATCCTCTCGAGGGATTTCGTGAGATTTCCCGACACATAACAGCAGATACAGTACATCTCAAGCTCACCTAACGTTGGGGACCTCAGTGTGCATTGCACAGTTTCAATATCCTTGATTGCGATATGCCCACCGTGAACACAGAATACATACCGTTTAATATAAGCAACTAGGGGAGTGAATTTCCTTTCGTACACCAATTACTCAGAAATTCCAATGAAATACAGGTGACCTGAAGTGCACTAACATGTTAGTAAAATGGTAGATGAGTAATAATAATAAACGATAAACATAGATTGTATATATGTATACACATATGCGTACATGCATATATATATGTGTAAACATCAATATGCCCATGTAAAATATATAATCCACAAATTCCTGTGTAAATATCCGTTTTCATATGTATATATATTCATATATGTATTCGTATATGGAATTGTTGGACTTCATACAAACATTTCTTTTAATTTCATATATATGTATAATATGTACGTATACATTATATATATACAAGAAATGAACTTATATACGGGAAATCACGCTACTACGTGTATCACTTATGTAAGTAGGTGTTCTCCCTAATTCAGAATCTTTCGGTACATCCATATGTACGCCAACGTAAATCTCTCCACCTCCATCTAGGACGGCAAATTGCCCAATGGGAAAATTGCGTTTCAAGGTCAATCGGTTTAATATCAAGCTTTGCAAATTTAAATTTTCGCGGGTACGAAAGGAAAAACGCTCCCAGCAACTAGCGTATTGTAGTCAAAAAGACCTCGTTGGTTAGGGGTCAAGGCCGCCTGTGTGTTCCAAGCACGTGCTGCGACTGAGGCTGCGTTCTGACTGGCCGTGCCTTCAGCGAGCAACGGCTAATTCGTCCACGCACATCGGAATGGTGCTACCGCTTATAAATGTGATAAAACAGTGTGTACATCTGAGTCACGTGTTCTCTCTACCACTGTTACTGCTTGTCTAGCGTGATGTAGGTTGCTATCGAAAAGGGATACAGGAGACCCGTAGAATCGTTAGCTTGTAGAGTTTTCATTATTTTTATTTCATTTTGCTAACATCGCATAACTGCTGCATCGAACCACATTGTACATTTTTGTTTGACTTGAGTAAACAACAACAACACAACGCAATTTCGAATAAACTCTGCTACACGCGTTTACTGGTTCTTCCTACAACGCCGGTGGTTGCTATCCAGTTTTAAACATCCTATTTGTTGGATTAACTTTCAGCTCGGTTACTTCGCATCCTCAGATACGCTTGGAACGATCCGAACACATTCCAGCATCATTGGACGCCTCACGAACATTGTCAATCTTTGGTGAGTCCAGTCCTTGACTTCACTCGTTATTTTTGTATCGAGAATTATTGTAGTCTACACATCTGTTCCACTACAAGCTCCAATCACGACCAGTCTTCGACCTGTCGGTTGGGACTTCAGTATCAGGCGGTTGAGAAAGTGCTTATGCTCTAACGCGGAAGGGCCTAAAACCGAACAAACTTCTTCTTACTGTAAAAAACAAGATTTACAAGCGTCGCTAAGGGCAAGTCATTTAAGAAACAACCCCGAACCTGCCAGACATGTCGAACACTGTTGTGCCCAAACCTGAAGTGACTTTAAGATACAACAACGGACGGACTCCTTCACATTATTCAGTTTCAAGGTATTCAGGACACAATGATGGCTGACTGTTATAAACCTGTCTACTACAAGAGGACTGTTGAATCCTATGACGATAATCTTTACCCCGCTGTTAGACCACTAACAGCATCTGAACACCTTCGTCCAAGCTCAGCATATTTAACAGATCCCACAGCTTTGCCACCAAAGCCAACACTCACTTTAACCCTTTATGGAGAACCAATTATTGCTAAGTCGCTTTCCAGTTTAGCATTAGAAGAACAACAATGGTAAAGTGTTTCAAACGCTCGAAAAATACTGCGAACGGTTTTGCAAAGGTTTTACAAAAGACAGAAAAAGCGTTCATTTCATGTTTTTATTTTCTTCATTCCACCATGTCAGTTTGCTTTCCATCAGTGTTCGCTTGTCGTCCGCCCGATGTGTGCAGTCGCGTTTGTTTGGTTACATGTTTGTTGGTTTCTACGTGGCAATGGCACCAGAAACACATTTGATTTAATCGCGTGTTTGACGGCTGGAAATTCAGTCTCTCTAATTATCAATGCACAACGATGTTTTACAGTGTTTCACGAGACTTACGGTAACGTGGATCTCGGTATACATTAGGTCTCCTATTTAGTTGTATTTTTATTTCGTATCTTGTTCCTACTGCGTGTAACTGGGAGTTGCCAGGTTAACAAACTACGCACTAAAATGGTACATCATAACAGTTGTAAAGTTCTACTTGTTCCTGCGGGAATACTGATCATCAACGTCCTCCGCATATCTTCACCTGAAAGTCTAAAATAGTGCGAAATTCACGCTTATTCGCTGCTCTAGAAATAAAACTGCCATTTCTAATAACAGTAATGGCGGTGGTAGTTCGGAGTGATGTTTCCGGTCCGCGGTTGTTCACCGAACTTGGCAGATAGATTGCCTACGTTTCACGACCAATGGGGTGACACCAACAACCCGTAAAACTTAAAATCTTACACACTGACGACGAAACCTCGTTTGGTGATTAAACGTTCGAAATCTAATCGTGGAGAACGACAACTAACCGACGACCGGAAACTAGTCCCATTATTTAATGAAGTGACGGTTAAAATCCATTGGCGACTCATTATGTTATTATATACATGCACGATACCTGGTAGCAATAGGAAAATATGCAACCAATATATCACTTGTTATGAGAAATTCAAAATGAGCAAACGTTACTGTGGTTTCTGTAAATCGATCGATCAAAGCAAAGCAATGCAGAACAACGACTAATTTTATTTCAGAGCTGAGATTTAGCTTACAATTTGTTTCTAAAGTAGTCGAAAGCAATAAAAAGGAGGCTCACTAAGACAAATTCCGATGGCAGTGAAAAATTACAATTACTGGACTCACAAAAGTTTAACCTACATATAAACATAGCTGTAAACAACAGAAACAGTAGAGGGTAAGTTTAAGACGTCTTAAAAGATTCCCTGCTAGCACACTTGGTGGGTTGATGACGGGTGATAATCAGAGACTTCTAGCGATTCTCTGAGTTTCGCTTAGCCTATTCACAAAGTCAATCGATAGGGCAGATCTCTGATAGTCGCATCAGTTAAAATCTGTTCTTACGGAGCAACAGATTTCGATTGAGAAACGAGGTTTGTACAGGCGGGTTTGCTATTAATGAATTGCTAAAATAAAAGATAAGCACCAAAAACTGAAGGGGAGAAAATAACAATAAACTTAGATATTGAGGCCACCAAATTTACAATGTTCGAAACCGACTATTCAGGTGAACACGATCAAATATGACGAGTCACTTAGCAGACAGTCGATAAAACGTAAGAAAGTTTAGGGGTACACGTAAATAAGGATATGACAACAGGAAGTAAGGACAACTAAACTGCACGAGAACAAGTTTTGACAAGGTTCGACAAGTAAACGACATTGAGATTTAGTAATATATCGGAATTAACGTCTTTCGGGGGAACAATTTGTCGCGTGCGTAATTCAAATGAGCCGGTCAGTCTTTGCGAAGTGGGTTTGCAATTGTTCCCCAGTGGATTTAGAATTCAAGGAGAGGAACGATTAGCACTGAGGGAATAAATGAAGATGGGAAGGGCAGTCACCAACTTTCTACCTTACGCACGACCACCGCCACGCACTCAAAACGGGCATCCACTTCACTAATGAGGTCCGCGTGTTGTTACGATGAGGTGAAGATAACGCACGCTGTTGTGGCTCATTTTTATGGTTTTCCTTCGCATGTTTATCTTTAAGTAAGTGAATACACTTAAGTGTGACTTGGTCTCCATTTTACAATTCGTTTGAATTTTTCTGTTCCACAGTTATGAAGTTCACGTCTTTCTGTGGTCATGTGCACCAAATTAAACGCAATGATAATAGTACCTGATCGCATCATTTTCTTTTCTCTCGTGTATAACAGTAAGGAATCCGTAACGCATTCATTTCAAACTCTCCCCTGATATTGATTCACTTACGTTCTTATTTTAGACGATCTGCCTACATATTGCTCAACGTGTTTTGCACGACATGAACGATCACAAAAAATCACATCTTCCCAATAACTCCTTTGAATGATTTTGAACCCTCTTGTTACTGTGACGTGACGTTGTGTGGTGTGTCACCTCATCCCCGTATCTACTAACAAGCTTACAGCAACTGTTCGATTGCGTCTTTCTTCTGGTTTTGAAGTGTGTGGAGGCCACCCGTGATCACTGTTGTGGCTACAGTCGACCGGTTGTTTTCCATTGCATTGAGAATATTTTCCAAATGTTTCACATAAGTAATTCGCTGTAAATGATGAAGCGTGCATTTATATCCAGATGGAGGATGGACCTCCGCATTGGTAGACATCTTAGTAGGTTATTTCTTAGTTGATGTCGACGAACATGGTCAAGATCCACGACTTCCGTTGATCTGCAATAAAGTGCAATATACATTAATCTGGATATGCTAGGTGTTGTACACGAATCACATATTGACTGAAAGTTTGGTTCCCACTCCTATACTTCTCGCCGGACGAAATAGTGTTACTGCCTGCAATTCATAAACGTTGGTTGCAGAAGGACAAATCAATTTTGATATTACTCAGAGTTTTCGCGGTTGGTTTCTTCAAATGAATATATCTACGGGCACGTTCAATGTACTACTAAGTGTGCCACACTCTCATCTTTCATGTCTGTTGGAGGATCCACCAATATTGTTGAAGTCCCCACAGCCGGTCTTGCAGCGAACACTTAAATTTCGAAAATAACTTCTTTCTGGTGCGAAGACGGCTGTGCTTGCTGTACCCCGTCTATTAACGGGCCGTTCTAAACTGGCTGTTTGATTCAACGTGGACGATGTAGACGTTTTTAGTCGTCGAACTTCATGGCTTATTTTGTGTAAAGATATTGGGTAGATTTTATTTAACCTCGGTATTTACGGTGGATATAGGTTGGAGTGCAGCCATTCATGTACGCCATATCTGCATTGCCCAATCACGTTGTTTGACATTGACCTAAATATACAGTGTCCATAACAGACTAGATTAGACTTTGTGTGCGGTGTAGTGAATACACATCTTGCTGTGAACCCGACTTGTTCTACAGGACCCAGTAAAGCCTCGTGTATCCAGGAGATTTGCTGGATGTCACTTTAGAACCGAAGGATTTGCTAGTTGAAGATTTCTGGCTGACTAATTACGATTTTCTACTGAGGTTCTGTATTGTTTTCACTATTTGTGATAAACTTGCTGCGTCTTCCATAAAGTAATCCATCGGCCATTTTGGTTATTTCGGTTGTGCTAAATGTACACAAAAATACTGGTATCACATTAACATGATAGTTTTCTGTTGTTACTGATGTTTCTGTGTATACAAGTGTCATGTTCCGACATGGTGTTTTCATTCGAACATCTTCGTTTGCCGAACTGTCATCTGATATGATCGTTTGCATCCATGTCGCCTTTGTGCATTCCGGGAGTTGTTAACAGTTTGTTTGACCTGTGGAGAAGAGGTTCCAGCGGCAAAGGTTTTGTTGTAATAATTACTTGCAATGATAACGTTGTTAATGTATATACATATTCCATTTCTGTAGTCCCTTTCTCTCACTTCTTCATGTCATAAGTACAGAAATGTTGTGAATAATTTTACTAGCCGCATTACTGCGTTGATTGGATATATATTCATTCACGTTTTATTTAAACATTCTCATTGGAAGCCTTCGACATCAACGTAGATGTGAGCACCCGGAAATTTTATGGTGGCGTATTATTATACGCTTAAACGGTGTGTGTAAGATAACATGCGGTTTCCGTAACATGGGTTACAGTTTACTGGTTTAACCACTGTTCATTCTACTAAACCGGTACACTAACGGTTAAATTTTTTTTCACAAAAAACAAACTACGGTGGGGGTGAAGTGTCATGTGGTGCGGTGATGGTGGGTTGTGATGGGGGTCACACCGAAGCAGCCATGGGGTCGTGGTGGTTTGGTGATGGGGCGAACGTTATGTACTTCACTGTCGTCCCGTTTTCAAACCGGTGGAGTGGCGAAGTGATCTGGGTAAAAACCCCAACGCCACCTCCCATAACCTCACCAACTCGGTGTAGTGAAGGGTGTATGTGCAAACAAGGTCAGTTCAGATGGTGGTTAATGAGGTCAGTCAGTTAAATTTCACACTGCAATAACATACTCTCTTGAGTAATGGATCTTGACAGGCTAATAGGATGGGTGGATGGCAAAGGCAAGTGCAAAGCCTGAACGAAACGTTTCTGGGCGCATAGGGGTGGATTGTTAAGACAAATTCTAATGTCTTCTGTTGTGGACAGAATCTTACACCTCAATCTCCTCGATCGGATGGCCTCAGCTCGGTAGATTGGGCGAAATACGTCCATCACATTGACAGAGCGATTCGAATCCATCAGATATGATAGTATAACACTGTTGACAGATTTCCTTATTCCACTGTTGAGCCAAACTGAGTGATGTTTATGGATCCGTTCAAACAAGTCTCTGGTCGTGCGGACAATATAATCGGTTCCACAGGAACAAGTGAATGAATATACACAGAACGAGGCTGCAGAAACAGGCACTTTACCCTTAGGGTGTGAACAAAAAACCGGATTGGACATAGAGTGGACAGGTAACTTAGTGACGTGAAATGTTATATTAACTGCACTTGTGAGTCTACGGGTGGCAGCTCCGGCTAGCGCATCGTTTTTAAAAGGTAATCCGATATCTACAGTTTTCTTTTCAGCTATGTGCAGTTGATCTCTTTCACTCCGTTGTTGCATGGCTCTGTCTATGCATCTTTCTGGGTAGCTGTTTTATATGAATACTGTATGTATGAATGTCAGTTCTTCAGTAATGGTATCAACCGTGCAGATTCCTAAGGCAGTGTCCATCAAACAATAAGTTGGATTTCCTTTCAATGCCACGGACTGACCACTGCAAGTGCCCTTTCCGTGTACTGCGCGCTGAATTTTGCCATCAGCGCGGTGATGTAAACCTACATCTATACAGCCTAATTGGCTATTCATTTCGGTCTCTAACGAGAAGTAAAAATTTGTGTGCGGAGCTGAATCTGGCCAAGATGTCAGTCGGACTTACGATATTATCGGGTACGCAAAGGATGTCGTCAACGTACTTCTTATAAAAATTGCATTGGCGTACCGCTGAGCTCAGCTGGTCGTTTGCCAATTTCGTCATGCAAACATCAACAAACAATGGTCCCAGCTGTGATCCCACTGTGACACCGTCCTTTTGCCGATAAATTTCTTCATCGAATCCAAACTTTACGTTGTAAGTGCACAGACAAAATAACTGCTTGAGTATGACTAACGTTATTTGTATATCTATCAACAGAAGCTAATAGAATTCGCCCAGAAAATGTTGTTCGGGCTTTGTATTTGTCTTGGCCATCCACCCATCCTATTAACCTGTCAAGGCTCATCGTTCATTGCGGTGTGACATAGAATTGATTGATCTATTTAACTACCCGTTCCCCGTTTATTCCCCTATTAATTTCGTCAAGCAGTATTTTTCAAGACTACGCTGGGAATTTTCATAATAGACGGTTCAAACATTTCAACACCGTACTCCGATAGCCAGCATAGTTTTCAGCGCCCTTTTGAAAAATGCATTGACGGATGTCGCGCTGCACTATTCTTCCTGGTGTTTACCAACTTGTTCGACATTTCTGAGGTCGTGGTAACACCTTCATCAGTGCAGTTGCCTATTTATCTTTCGTAGGAGCAGATGAATCACATAGAAGTACAACTTCCCCAGCTTGTAGATCGGTCAACTTGGTAGGCTACCTTCAACAAGCCTGCCTTCCTGACAAGTGCTCGTCAAGTCAGTGTTTCCAAAGCAAATGCGCATGCCTCTAACCCTTTGAATAAAGCTGGAACAGTGTCCCCTGATCGTTCACAAAGCCCAAATTTGGTAAAAGCAAAAACTAGCCACTAGGTGTGAGTGCCGTGGGATTCTAAAGATCGTCATATATGGGGAGTAGCGGATGGTTGTAAATTAGCCAGTCAATTTTTACAACTTTAGTAAGAAGGGCTTCCTCATACATAACCCATTGAGTCACGGATGCAGGAAGCCGTTGGATCATTATGATATTTCCTTCGCATACTTCCACTTCGACGGCTACTTCCGGGTGGGTTGAAGTGCCGACCAATATTACTATGCAACAGACCGGTAGTTCTCCTGCTCCGAATGGGTTCTTACAACGCGGGCGCTTTTGTTGGTGTATGTAGTAACTCGTCTGACAACCAACTCAAAAATACCACCATGAAATTGTTGGTTGACTGCTAAAATGCAACCTTCAAGTGGGCAGCACGATGGTCAAAGTTGATGAGCGTACAATAGCAGCGTATGTGTTCGATTCTAATTACCCTCTCTTTAGAAGTACCAGAGTTGTTCATTTCAGTATGACTGGATGGATATCAATCAGCAGTCTGATTAGTAACTGCCATTAAACGTATAAGTTGTTCACGTGGTTTAAAAACTAACAACTTGTACATGTGTGACTTACTTAGCAAGCCCTTGACAGTCGCCATCTCCTTTAACGCACATCAATTTTCTATGTGGATAAAAATGCCTACATGAAGCCTATGCAGCCATCAATCTACAGGTAGCGCGTAACTATAAGCCCTATATTCGTATTGTGCGACAACAACCTAGCAGACATTTGGTTGTCCACCCCAACGCCACCACTTGCTCTTTATTTGAAATACAACAAGCCATCTATTACTGGTAGTCCTGGACGTCTAGCGGTTCTCCAAGCTACGCCCATTCTACACGCAGTCTGTCGATAGGCTGGGTCCAGTATAGTTGCGTCTGTAATTCAGCAAGCGTTTATAAATTCTGAGCCCACTGAGAAGCAGACTCGCTTCCAGAAAGACGTCCGTAAGGCAAGTTTCTTACAAATAAGGTGCTAAGGTGCAAGAAAAAATATTTTAAAAAACCGAATGGAATAAAATAACGGCAAATCTCGATATTGAATCCACCAAATTTACAGGTTCCGATGACAACGATTCACGTGAGCACTACCAAATACATCAGTCACGTAACGGCGGAGCGATAAAGTGTACATGAAACCAAGATACACATAAGCAAAAGTCAAGTATTAGAAAGTGAGGATGAAAAAACTGCCCGAAAAACAAGCTTCGATAAGTAAACGATATCAAGATTTAGTAGTATATCAAGATTGATGGTCATCTGAAGAACAGTTTATCGTGTGTGTTATTCCAATGGTGTTGTTAGTCTTTGTAAGAAAGGCCTACAATAACTACCAAGAAGATTTCGAATGTAAGGAGAAGAACAGTCAACGAGAAGAGCATAAAACAAGACAGGGAGCGTGGTCACCGACTTTTTCTCAAACACATGGTAGTAGTCAAACACTGAACACAGGCAACCAGTTTAGCAATTAGTACTGGCCGCAATCGAAACGGATTGTTACGACCGAACCATCTTCGAGTAAAGGGTGGACAAATAACGACCACCGAATTCTATTCAAATGTGACTGACGAGTCTATGATATTGGCTGGTAAGCAATAAATTTACCACAGCACTCACTTAAACTCTTCATCTGTAGTAGCCAGCATTAACGGTAAAATGGTGTCGTAACTACATAAATCGACCGGTTGGAGATGAATAAATATTAAAAATGGAATGCACAAATAGCCTCATAAGTCCCTTTGATGAATCAAACAGAACAGAAGAAGCTCATTTCTGGTGAACCAGTCTAAATGAAAGCAGATAGGTCAGTCAGTAACCTCCAATCTGGTAGACCAATATGTTTGAGTGAGTATGCTCGGTTAAGCTGGGAAATTGAGCGGAAATTATACACACAGAGTGTAAGTACAAAGTTTGAGCACCAGAAACATCCGGGAAGAATTGTTCAACAACTCCGGCAATTGCGCGACACACTGATTGTTTGTAGGTTGTTCCTGGAGCTGGAGTTGGCCGCGAGTGACTTCAAGTCATTTGGAAGACATCTTTTTTCAGCACACGCAATCAACTCATTTGCTGTCTATTTAAACTGAATCACACACATTGACTCAATCTTCACCAGGTTAATTTTGATGCTGGTCTTCATTATGTAAACAAGACTAACAAATCTAGACAGTCACGTCACTGCCTTCAGTGAGCTTAAACAGTTGGAATGCCGTGGTGCCAGATATATTCAAAGATAAGACTCGAATCTGAAGTTCAAACACTCAGAACGTACCCATCTCTAGGTCATAATCTGTTTAGGAAGTGGGATATGATGACATCGACCAGTTGGTCTGTGAGTGGACTAACAGCTGCGGACCGCGATGTTAAGTCAGTTCACTGGCTCACGTCATACGAAGATGAATATGAGGTTTCCATCCAGGCTACAACAACCAGATTCAAACTAACAGGCAGATTTACCAAAAGGGGGCAACCAAATAACTTCGCTGATTACGGAAGCTGTGCTAAACTGTCAGCAGTGTTCAACTTATATAATTCTGGAATATTTTTCGGCACAGGTTAATAATGTAATGACAATCTCGGTTTATTTTCTTGTGATGGTCAATGAGGCTTTTGTTTCTGTTGCGGCGACAATCGACTTGTCCACTAGACCACGGGGTCAAGGTCACCAGGGTTGCAGATATCGTAGATACGATATCTAGTACATTGTATCCGGTGCCGAGTTATGTAGCCATCCAGAATGGTCCGGATAATAAGGGAAATGAACTGGATTTGACGTATCAGATAACACAGATACACATCACATTAGGAAAGGCTACCGTCTAAATCTCTGAATTTACAAAAACACTGTTATTGATATGCAACATTTGGGTGACGAAATCCTTGTGAATAAATGCGTTGTTGTTGTTGTTGTTGTTGTTGAAGAATTGCATGTATATGAAAAACCTTGGTTAGAAAGTGTTATGATATTCGGCGAAGGATATTCGATGCACGATTACGTAAGGTCTTCGGAAGTTGGTAAATACACTCACAGTTGAGATATTTCGATTCTGTTGCCGAATAATTTGAAAAACACTTGCAGGCCATTATCATTATCTTTCCAGACAGCATTACACCATTAGTACACTTCAGTGCACAGAAATGTAATATTCGTGAGGAATACAAACTCCAACTAGCAAGCAAAGTAGGCGTTAGGGATAGTGCTTGTTCACATCCACACTCGTACATTCCACCTACAGGCGTCTTGCAAACAAGACTGTCGGTCTACAGATGTATGCATTGTTGCTGTTTTCTTTACCCTCCGTCAATGATTGCATCAACTTCACAGACAAATCAAATGACTAGTGTCAACACGCACACCATTACCTTCGAGTCAGCGTCTTCTTTTCATGAAGTTTCGAGGTACCGATTCCGTGAGTTGACTGCAACAGGGAGTACCCTGTTTCCCTGAGTTGAAAATCATGCTACTGGCAAGCTCTAACGAAAGAAAAGCTCGAGTATGTTGCGTCATCCGAGGGCCGAAAGTTCTACGAAACTACAGCAGCTGTGCTAAGTTATGGGTCACGTTCGCCCTGTGTCCACTGACAAGTATTAGTAATATATAATCTCCGTTCTTAAGTGATAATTGACATTACTGCAACGTTCATCAAACTAACCGTTCAAATAACATTAGCTTTTCGCCACACTTGGTAGTGTTTCGTAAATAGCGGAGTTTATGTTGGACACTGTTTAGTAGGGTGGGAGTGTTTAGCTGTTGCGTTACCAAACGTAAAAGTTATGGAGGGAAGGACAACCATGTAACGTCTACCGCAGTCACTCTCTTCGCCTGTCGTAAAGCACCTCGGGCAACATATCGTCTGTTGGTATATAAACAAGTGAATTTTTTGTTTCATATCGTCTTCTATTTACTGGAATTGTGCTTGATTCCTTGTAGGTCGTCGATGTCATCACAGAACTGACATGCTAAAAGAACGTGCATCAGTAGACAACAGACAACGGTAACGCATACAGTAGGTACACTAGGGACAATGAATCTTGTCCATTTAACTGCTACAACTGTGATCCGTATACAGTCGTCAAGCATCAGCAACATATCCGCGTTTATCAATTGATGTATTGTGGATATTTCGGTCATTCACGCATTTGAATCTACGAAAGGGTGAAACACCATGAATGTCATACATTTGTGAGCGATTAATCTTTTAAATTTCAAAACTGCATTTGAGCCTTACAATTAATCTCTCCAGTGAATTTCACTATCGGCTATCACATATTTACGTGTCGTTACTTGATATTTGACTGGATGAAGACCAAGCTATTTGTAAACATAATAAGTTGTATTATTGCGTTATTTTCTATGTAAAAGTTCATCGTATCTCGCCGCCTTACTTTGCAGTTATTTTGAATTATCCATGGATGTAATAAAAAAATACTTCTCTTGGAAGTGTTTATGCAAGACGCACAAGTTGAATTTGAATTGTGTAACAGGGCGTGCTGCAGTGATGGTAGCCTACTTTTGATTTTCCTTCGTGTAATTAGTGTTCATGGCTTCCCCAGCCTCTGGTTTACGCTTATTCCTGTTCTCTCCCTTTACAGAGCTTTTGCTGGAACCCATACTTCGGATAAACGCCTTTCTCAGGTGTTTCCATGTTGCCCAAAATTGTTCCATGAGTAAAACGCGTGATCAAGTAAAAACAACCGGCTTGTATGTTACACATATTATATTGAGTTAGCAAGTGGTACATATATGGATCACAACCGCGGTTATATTTGTCTGCTTCTCTAGGAAATCAATCTTCTTATACCGAGACAGCTAACCTCTTGTATTGGTGTATCGAAATCAGTTGGATTCCTCATGTCATATGCCATTTTTCGGTCGGTTCCCGCTGAACCCAGTTAAAGAAACACGTGTGAGCACGTCCAGTTCTTGGGAGAGCTGCGAGATTTCCTTTTCTTGTGTTTTCACCAAATCCGTTAAGCGTTGTATCTCTTTCGTCTCCATTTGATTATCCGATGTATCTATATAGCCGATCTGTTGCATGGAATAGAAAGCGAAAAGGTGAATGCAGTGAACTGAAATAGCGTCAAATGATTGATTAGTAATGTATGAAATGTTTCAAGTGAGACCAGTTGTCAGAATTTGGGAGATGTAGCCGAAGAACTTCATCGACTGGTCTTCAATATACACTGACCATTATCAGTGTAAAATCTCCAGCTTCAGTATGCCGGATGAAAACTATGGTTGCCGCAGGATTTCTCACAACAAACCTGAACGACATAGTCTTCGTCATCCTCACCAATAAAAAAAATATTGCCATCATCTATATCGGGCGAATGGTTCACACTGACGCTGAACTGTCACATAACCGCGAGAAGGCGAGTATACCTTAGTCAAAAGGTGAAAGACTGGAACGCAGCTGCTTTAACGTTAATGTCCAAACTGGAACAACGAACACCACTGTGTACACAGCCGGTAAACAAAAAACCGAGTGGTAGGGGAGGGTAAGAAATCATTTGCAAGACAGTTTCCTCGCGGCACAGAATGACCCGCTTCATTAGTTGTCTTTAGTTCGTAGGCAACTCAGTGAAATAATCTTAACGCTCACGCCACTGTGCTTTACTGGTCACATATCTCCTACAGTTTACAGCCAAAGGCAAGGTAGGTCAGGGGGACCTAACTCAGATAGTGTGAGATGAGTTCCCTTTCATAAAACACTGACTGGAACTTTATTTCCATCTGACAGATGACAAATTGGTTATTGCGAGTTTTAAACCAGTGCGTTAGGGACCCGGCTAAAGCTGTATGACACGGCAGACAACAGCCTGGTACGGTTGTTGCATAGTCCAGATTTATCGATCTCTGTATTTTGAGGGTTCATTTTAGTGAACTTGAGTGAATTTTACGGCCAAAAAGTCTTACAACCTCGTGTTTGTCTACCTAGGGATATAGCTCGACAAGTGCGACTAGACGCAAACACGGAGGAACAATTAGCTCGGTAAAGTACACATTCGCAGAGGCTATGTTTATCAGTCGTAGGCTAGGACTATGAGACAATGGGACGGGTGAGCAGTAGAGTCCCAGTGTGATATTTCCGAGCTTTCAGGTGCGGTTTCGTAGCTGATCTGGTATAACGCTTGCTGTCGTTCAGTATTTTGTTTCTATGACTGGTTTGAATCTAGTCAATGCCATGATTTTCCACAATTAAATCTCTTTTAAATTACCATAACTAGCAGACTGCTGATTATCAATATAATTATTCTAACTGTGGCTTGTCAGAAGCATTTATTACTTTTATATGAAGCACTTTCCGACATCACTGATGTCCTGTGCTGTAGAGCGTTCTCCCATTCTAATGAGTACGAACTCGAACTTCACCTGAAATAATTCCGCTATTTGATAAACAGCTTCCTTTGTACACAAATGCGTCTACAATCTACAGAACCCAACTGCGAAGTATTAGAATAATGCTGTCATCGCAGTCTTAGAACAACGTCCTGTTCTCTGAGGATTAAAACCGCAGCCAGTTCTCCGTGGAGAATGAGAGATACCGTGTAACACGATCTATAAATCCGTACCTTATTATCCACTTCGACCAAGCAGACCGATATCCCATAGACAATGCAGGATATTTTGTACAACAAAGAACTAGTTGTATTTTGGCTCTTTGAGATGACCATCGATCGCATGTGATCGAGGCTTTCAAACTTCTGGTAACTACTTATATTAGTCAACTTGCAACAGGAGCACTTAGCTCAAACATCCATCTTTTTTGAACTCGTCAGTACTATACATTATTTTGCGGGCCAGTAGTTAATCTATGTTCACCGTGTTCATAAGAAAATACTGCTGTCAAAAGCGTCAATGACCTCTAGTCAAGCATGGCCAACTAACCGCATGCAAACTTTCGACCATAATCATTTGGGTTGTCCGATCTTCTCAGTATGAAGCAATATAACTTTACTCTTAACTCCAATGCAGTACATTACTGATAAGTTAAACAAATGACGTTTTTAATCACTACCAGGTGGTCACAACTTGTGTCAATCGAATCGTGTCAGGTGTGATGTCAGTGGAATGTGTCGTGGAGGTGCATTCAGAACACATAGGCCCAAAACTCTACATTCTGTCTGTAATGTTCTGCGATCGTTTTGTGACTATATTTTGCCAGCACGCACTTCACCTCACTTGTTCTGCACGAGGGCTTCTACCTATTTCCGCTATAGTAAGACTAGTGTTAACTAGGTCTCACTTCAGTCGAGTATTTAATCGTATACACCGAATGATCACTATTTCTCAACGACTGGTTCAGTGATCTGAACCCCAAGATATTTTTGATTATTGTTTAATGTAGTCGAAGGTTCTAAGCTTATTCTGGCTGCTCATTTCTGGAGTTATTAACCGAACATGAGTGCAGCTTGTACTGTTCCACTTCATTCTTTGGCTGCTGCCGTTGATCCCAGATTAGGCTGGAGCTAAATATTTCTACTGTTTCTAAATGCTTCTGGAAGAACAGAGCTCATTTCCAAACCATATTGACTGGATGTTTGTTGAGAACGAAATTCAATTGTTTCTCAAGAAAGCGGGTTCTTAGCAATTAGTGGACCGACATCAAGCGCATGCACACTTGTTCGATTTTCACTTATCTTATGAGTAAATTTGTGTACTACCAGTGAACCCTGATATAAGCGAAACTTTGTTTCATAGGTTAGACGCTCATGTAGCCATAGCACAATATAAGAAGGACATTTGAATATCTTAAGAGACCTAGTCAATAAACAATAATAGTAAAATACGTGAAGACATACTTTGCACATCTGTGATCAACTGTAAGTGGTGGTCAGCTCATGACAACGAAACGCCCTGGCTACCCTTCAAAGGGCTGCTCAGTTCATATTGCAGAATCACTGAGTTTGGTGATAACCTATACAGAGCTATATGCAGCTGATTAACACAAAAATGATAACGTCATGGTCCCAAAAAGGTACTGACACTAATGTACGATCACAGTATACCGATCATGCAGGGAACTGCAAATTCCAGTGTACAACCTTAAAAGTTTTACGTATTCATTCACTAATTTGCAAATGACAGTTCGTTGAGCTTAGTGTTTATAAATATTGTCGGAAAGCAAGCACTTTGGCCAAATGGAATGTGTACGAATGCACAATATTGCAAACACAGTCAGGAGGACGGTAATTTCCCAGTGCAATATTAATTTTGAAATATCTGCCAAACGAAACGTTAACCTAATTACATTCCGAAAGGCTATATGCTTTGTCTGGATCATAAATAGCCACCAAATTTTCTAACGTAAGGGTGTGATATGAACTGAAATGTGTTCCGATTTTTATTTGGTCAGTTTGACTGAAGTCGCTATTCATCACCAGGGTAGAATAATTGTGATCTCTGTATATGATCAAGTAACACATTTAAAGAGAACAATGAAGCACTGGCCTAACAATACATCTTCCGAACAACATGAATTAGGTTGCTTGATTATCAGTGCGTACCATCGAATTACGGTGATAATGACTTCGTTGGTTTATTTAGTGTTAGTCCTTTGACTAGGTTCCATAGGCTAACTAAACGATAACAAATGACACAGAATTGAGGTAAATCATGTTCATGCTGTAAGACCTGATGATCCTGTTACAACCCTTCTGCTTAGTTGTTTTCGCTGTTTTTCGTTATATATGGTGTGTATGTGTAGATAGCTAGAAATGGTGAATTCTTTTTTAATCAACTTACCTTCGCTCCTTGTTTGTTGTTCAAGTCAGACTGAAGACGTTCTTTTTCGCTGAATAGCATCAATGTCTGAGACAAAACAGCCGTGTTTTCTCGGATTTGTGCGATGCAATCATCCCGAGCTTTTCGAATTTGTTCCTGATATGTTTTTTTTTAAACACAAGTGTGTGTGTGGGGGGGAGACAGTTTATTCGGATCAACTGAGGAATAGTTTAAATGCAATTTTTAATCTATTTACATAGATTCCCACTATAAACAAAATGTACATACTATACTAAGTTGTAGTTCGATCGCATTTTTTTCTTGAAAAATTTCACAACCTCCTCACATTATAACAGATATATCCTTGTTCGTACGTTGTTCAGACAAAAGTCAAATGCGAACTCCTTGACTGTACCTCTATCCGGAGGGATCTCGAACAACTAGCACTTATCTGTTAACAGCATATGACAATTAACTGGAAGAAGTTTATTTAGGTAGTCACTGTCCTTAGGATAAAAGGTCTTTATCGGAGAGGAAAAAATCTTCGCATGTGCATTTCTATCTTTCGGTTGATTGGGACAAAATTTTGTGATAGTGGTTACTTGCTTGATTCTAGTGAACGAGATATTTTTGCTAAAACTTAAAGAAATATCTGGTCTCATAGACAAACTGAAACCTACTTATCCTGGTTAGCATAGATGGTTTTCCTCTCAAAAGTTGAGGCATGTATGAACCTTGTCATTTTGTTTGATTCGGGGTTCTTCTTGGTCGAAACATTTGGTTACACAAAGCATAATAGTGGCAAGTGCCACAGTTGAAATGATGCACACAGAGCACACATGAGTAGAGCAAACTGAAATATCGGTTTGTCAACTAAAGGTGAAAGGCTGGAATACCAACTCAATAAATTCACTCGCTGATGCATCAGAATATGAAAGAGATGACCGCCAATTTAACACTTAAACTAAAAGAACGAGCGCCAACTAGTCAAAGTTAGAGAAACACTGTTATGCTATACACTGCTACCTTTTGTACACGAGCAGTCAATGGGACAGTGGTGTCTGTTAAATCAACCGGACGCTAGAAGTCAGCAGTGCAAACGGTAAACCTTTGTCCACTAATGACCTTTGTAATATGAACACTGGATTTGAGAAGGACGAACTTACCTCCATGTCAAACTCTTCTTTCTCGAATTCTTCTTGGAGGATGAGCATTCTCGTTGTCAGTTCCTCCAGTTTGGGATTGACCACCACGCTCTCCATACGTTCAATGTTATCGATTTTTCCAAATTTATCGATCATCTCATTATCACAAACCGCAGTGATTTTCTCCAGCTCTTTCTACGAACAGAGTCAACAAAATTTGAGAGGTCAAATTGTGTTTGCTCACAAGGTTTTTTGCAGACAATTACCTAAGTAGGCCATGGGTGTGAGACAACACACAACACAACCGAGTACGCATTGCATAATAACATTAATAGCAATGGTTGTGGGATCCGAACATAATTAACTGTGGACCTAACTTTGTTTGGACAGAGTGACTCAAAAACCCTCAAGACAACTTGGTCATTTCACAAGTTTTATCGTGCCGTAACACCATGATCTAAAGTACATATTGCTATTCATTTTCCTCCGGTGTTTACAACGAAAACGTGCATTATATACACCTTAATATGAAACCAAGTTTAGCATATATGCGTTCAAGGAATAAATGTCCATGATAATTGATGATTAACGCGGATTATCTCTTCTTTGGTTTCAGCCATTTTTCATTATGTAGGTTTAACGTGTGAATCCAAAGGAAATGGGGCTGTGTGTGACACCATTCACATTTCCGTTTCTACTTGGCTGTTGCATAAATCATGATTTTATACCTCAGGTAAAAACTAGAAAGACCACCTCACCGGTTAGCATAATATGGCTGTGAGTTGACCCAAAGAATTCTGGGAAGTCCCTTGGATGATAAAATTAACCATTTCAGTAAGAAATTAAAAAAACATAACCCCACAGTCATTCGAAGATAACAGGCGCAATGACTTCTGGTTAGCCGATTGAAGGGACGGCCAAATACTGACGAATTACACAGAACAGCGAGTTAATAGGAAACTATTAGTTTCTTTGCTTTAGTGTTACAGAAAAGGAATCGAGAGAAACGGTGTAAAAGAAGCACAGTCTGAACAATATCGTCATTATTCGTTATTCTAACCGCAGCTTACGAATCCTGTTTGTCGGTATCGGCGAATCAATAAAGTTTGCCACTACATTAAAGTTTCCATTGTGGACTAGGTCGTGCAGTGACCAACATCTAAAGCTTGTTGTTTATTGACGGAAATCACGATGCAGTGATTCTTACAGAGTAAGTAACTGACGCATTGGAGGAGAGAGTTGTAAGTTAACTGGATGGAAGCACTGGTTTTCCCAGTGTAGATCAATAATTGTGTCATACGGAGTATGATATTTTCTGTTTCACCTACTGCTGGCAAGTTTTAAATGATACAATAATTGCTGGTGTCATAGAAATGATCAGTTTAACATTTAATTCAGCAATTCACCACAACAATGCTTGGTACACTACCAAGTCAAATGCAAATTAACTGGGAGTGACTGTTTTACCCAAATATATATATCACTGACGTGGACAACACTAAACCTGACTTACTTGGAAAAGTCTTTTGTGTTTTTGTAACATCACATGCCTGTCTTTTGCTTCTCTTTGTTCGCGACGTTGTTGTTTCTTTTCATCCTGCAACTCACGAATACGCTGATGTAGAATATCCAGATTGCATCGTTCAAAAATCAGTCCCGCGCTCAAATCAGCTGGTACGCTACAGTTGAGATGATATTCTATCTGATTTAACCGTAGAATTACAACTGTGTCCAGTTCGTTCAATTTACGCTGCTTTTCCAGCTAAAAGGTTTCAAGATCACCTGATTAGCTGCGAGCCAGAGAAATATTGTTCAGTAATCAATATCATGTCTTATTATTTCTACGATATGGGTAGTGGAAACAAAAAACAGTCTGAATAACTGATATACCATCTCTGATTCACACAAACCTGAAAGGCTTCTAGCTCTGAATGAGCTTGTTTTTGGGCGGCTTCCACTATGCGCTGCTTTTTGGACCAGCTTTCCAAATCCTTCTTTAATAAGTCAAGCGCTTTCTTCTCTTCACTGATATCCTCTTCCACATCGAGACGACGTTCTCGAATAGCGCACGTGTTCTCGTAGTCTTCTAAAGGACAACCAACTGGACAAGTATCTAAATCAAGGATGTTCTCATCTTCATCACTTTCATCCTCCGACTCATCAAAACTGGATTCATCAGAAGATGACGATGAGGAATCTGCAGAGTCGTCCGAACCTGGACAGAAAAGGCATATTAGAGGAGGCTGTAAATCTAGTGTCTTTACATGTTTTCAGTAGTTTACAAATAAGGTCTGGTGTATCATGTTGACTGGCTCAACCTAAACTGTCCGGTCGAATAGTATGCAGGTTACTAAGTCTGAGTTTGGTCCGTTAAGTGGCCAGGTCTTGTCAAACGATTATTGCACAGGTTATGGGAACGGTATGTACTTTACGTGTGTCATTCATGCTATCAATAACGATATATTATCAAAAGACACCTGAAGACTGCAGTTGGTTGCCAATGTTTTTATTTGTGGTAAATGGTTACACTACTTTCTGGGTTCCACGTCATGCTATCAATTAATTTGAACGAGAATACGTTACTTAGAATGGGTTGGTACCCTTTAGGCAAAATACGACAAGCACCGCGAATGATGATAAGGAACACGAAATTGTATAACAGATATAGGGGTAAGTATCCAGTGATTCCCCTTTAGAAGAACTCTTCAGAAAGACAAACCAGTTCCTTCGCGTTGTGTAGAAATTTATCGACTCAAACAAATCGCGCTCCTATCCATTCATGGATTAACATTCTGGCCTGTTTCGGCTTGCATCTCATCCTAGACAGAGCATAATTTTGACCTAAAGTGTGTAGGTCAATCTAAGTTGATAGTTGAAGTGATAATTCTGGGAACTTCCCAGATTGTCTCACGCTCTTAACGCTGTCAACCTACCACATTTTAAACCTAGCGCAAGTGATGAACAGAAAACATTTTCAAAATTGAACACCACTCACACTTGATTGCAGCCTTCCCATTCAGATAAGCCATTTTGGGTAGCCCACTTCGAAAGGAAGCATTAGACTCGAGCTCATCAGTAGTGCATATCCTTGTCCAGATCAGAGTTTGCACTCTAACGTGTTAAATTAAGTGTAAGCGGACGGCATACGGTGATCTGACACCACGTTGTTTGCCTGTTGTGGCCCGTACTACTGGGCCAGCAGCTAGTCTGCAATTCTTGCGCAGTGTTCAAGCAGAACTAACTCAGACTACGTCTACTGTGTGCCAAGTGGTATATTACAGTGGCTTTAGGAGTGGAAATCCTGGACTACTCACCTACCCTATGAAACATTGCAAACATACTACGAACTGAATTTGACATGCTGAACGGATTGGGAATGAGTAAAAAAGAATGCCGTAAGTTTCGAAATGAAAATAGTGGATCACAGCCTGTTTATCATGATGTTAAACACCCAGGGATATTCCTCCAAGATACGACAGCAAAAGGAATACAGTATTTCTACGTACCTTTGAAAACCTATAGCGAAGGAGGCGCAATACACATAGAAATTTTATTCATTTGTCGTCAACAAGCATACAGGCATTTTACAAACAGTGTACAAAATACAATAATGACCGCGTGGCGTTCAACTTGGCGAGAGTGTAATATTGGTGGTCTTATGACAAACAACACTCAAACTGTGAAGTATGTTCCTTATTGGTGCAGTATGTCACCATACTCTTCAAGATATTACAAATCACTTTTGATCGAAACCTGTTATTGTCTATCCAGGGAGGAACCACTGCAGACATTTGTTATATGGTGTGTTTTAATATGTTGCAATTTACAACACAAAATACTGTTTCAAAAACGACTGTCTCTAAAAATCAACCCAGTATAATGTCAGCACTGTTGTGTAGCGACAACTTACCGGCCTCAGCCGATTCTTGTTTTTTACGTTTGATTCGTTTTTTGAAGACCTTAGTCAAAAAATCGGTAAATCGATGTCCTTCTCCCAGGCTGGCCTTGAATTCCTCATGGAGTGCGTGTTCTCGCTGTGTCAGTCGTTCAATTTCTTTTTTCCGCACATCAATTTTAGAGTTCAACTCAGATATCTGGTAAAGAAAAGAAAACAGCAGCCATGTAATAAAACGATTGCATTCTTGTGTACCAAGCTACTACCTGGATATCTCTCAAGTCACAACCTCAGATCCAATCTACCCTTCACGCAATTTTTTCATTCCGCTCGTCAAGCTGATTTGCTTCGAAAACCACTCGCAATGCCTATAAACGAAAGTGGTCAGGAAACACTAATTCTCATCCACAAAATACTCCACACCTCTTGATCACCTATTGGCAGATCTCAAACTAAGCAAGGAAGACTGACATAAGGGGGGTCTGGAACTAGGTTGATGAAATCGGTAGGTGGTATTAGTACATCAGCTATGTAATTTCGACCGACTTAACTGCACTACACGTCTCCTAGCCAACTTTACAGCCCTCTTTTACAAGTCACCAAATGTGCAGATATCTGGTGGAACGTTGATTCAATGTGTCCTAGTGCCGATATGACTGCATGTAGCTTTATTGAAGTTTACTTCCAATCTCTTCCAATAACTTCTTCACGTGTGTAAAACGCTCAACATAACACTTCCCAATCGAAATGGGAACAGGAACGAGCAAGCAACGATATCTCCCCCTACTGCAATGACATCCGAACTTGCGAACGAGGCACAGAACTTTTGAGTTTGGTATACAAACTGAAGAAACAAAGCCTCCAGAATCATTCGATACGGATGTTTTGACGGCTTGAAATGAGCTTGGCTTGTCATAACAGGAAGCAGTACATCACTCACTTTGGATCGATAACATCTTGCTTTCGGTTGCCCCCAGAATTGATTATTAAATGTATAAACATATAGGTATGTGATCAACACGTATCGGTCTGATAACCTACACTGTGGTTTACGCTAAACTTCAAAAAATAAAACTTAAGGCCTGATAACAATTGTTTATACCTTTGATTGCATTAAACTGACGTCCACTGGTTGGTTGTCCTGACAAGTGACAGACACACTGTAAGCACGCTACGTCGACGATACACTGGTATTCAGCCGTTCCAAACAGGCAATAGATAACCTGGTGCGGTATCTAAATGGTTGTAATCTCAGCTTGAAGGTAACATATGCAGTTGGGATTGACAATTATTTGCCATTTCTAGACTTACTCATAAGTCGCCGGGAAGATGGCTCTATTGAAAGAAATGTCCATAGAAAATCCACGTGGTCCGGTCAATACATTAACTTTGGTAGTTACACGCCGGTCCATCACAAGCGCACACTACTGAATACACTATTCACACGAACAAGACGAATCTGTAGACAGGACAGTCTTGCGGAAAAAGTAGATTTGATCACCCCTGTACTACGATCTAATGGTTATCGAAAACGATTCATAGAAAGGCATATTAGAACGAAATCGTCGTCCGAACAAGCGATCACTGGAAGAAGAAAAAAGGTTTATGTGGAAT